>JXCR01027702.1:11090-25740 GCA_002079205.1 Phalaenopsis hybrid cultivar
ATATATATATATATATATATAGTTTAGATGTTCGAATATATAAATACATAGGAACTACCTAGTTTGTAAAATGCCTATAAAATAAGTTAACATCTTATAAAGCTCGGTTATTATTTTTTAAATATTTTATAATTTCATGTACTCCATTTTTTATTCCGCACTATTAAATAACACAAATATATAGATATATTTCATATTCAAAGAGAATGCATGCCATTAGGGATGCAAAAGAGCCTAGCACGAGTGAGCTTGGGCTCAGCTCTTGTTCGACTTGTTAAAAAATATCACTGTTCGTGTTCGGCTCATTTATATTTCGAACACACAAATCTTTTCACGTTCGGCTCTTTTGCTTAGCAAACGAATCAAACAGGAACTGCTTCACGAGCCGAACCCGAACCTTTCACGAACAGCGAGCCATTTTGACAGCCATAAATGTCACAGCAAAAGACCATCATCAATCACTCAAGAATACAATCTTCAAGCTATAAAAATATTAATTTAAACATCAAGACTCCAAAAGTGATCTTGTACCCCCAAATTCCAACCTATTTACATATCTAACGTCTTAAGTTTATTTTTTACATTCATACCACCAATTTTTTTTATATAACATAAAAAAAAATCACTTTTTTAACTATTAAAAAGTTAATTACATTTTTATGCATAAATAAGGTGATATACATAAAAAACATGTATTAGATACGCAAATACATAGGAAATGGGTAGCATATATGTAAATATTCCTAAAAAATAAATCATTTAATGCAGAAAAAAATAAAGTTTTTAAAAATAATTTTATTAGACTAAACTTTTCAAATAAAATATAATAAAATGTAATAAAATTAATATTATTTTGCCAACTAATCTGATCTTACTTAAACTCAACATTTGTCATTTTCTGACTTGTTGAGATGGCTCTTTGGGGGGGTTAGAAGGATAGAATTGTCTCATTGTTTCACAAATTGAGGTTCTCTCCAATGGTCATGGTGTTTACTTTTTTTTATATTTATTTCATATAAAATTTATTCTAAAATCAATTTTTTTTTTAAATAACATTTAATTTAATTGTAATTTTTTTTTATTTTTTAAAATTTATTACTGTTGTGTGACGAAAAATTTTACGGCTGTAATGTGATAATTTAATTTCTAAGTATTGTATGAAAATTCAGCACACACACAGATAAAAAAATATAACGGAAGCAGATGCCAAAATAAACTAAGACGTTAGATATTTGTAAGTATATGCGTACTGGACCTTGAAAGGGAGAACGAGTTTACTATTTTTTAGTGAACGTTACACTTGTTTTAATATAATTAAAAAAATATGTGTTAGATAATTAAACAACAGTCGTAGGCTGATTATTAAGGGGATATATGCACCTAAATAGAAGTTAATTAGAAACTTAACGATTAGGTGAATTATTTCTTTAGGATTCCTTATCATACCTTGAAGAGGCAAGCTAGCAATCCAACAGCAAATCTCTTTTTTTTTTTTAATTTAAATAGTAAAATAATTGGAAAATTGACATACAAAGTATTGTTATCTATTTATATATTTAATATCTAATATTTTATATTCATATTTATAATATTTTAGCATCATAAATTTCTGCATGAAAATGTGTATTTCATTTCATATATATTATATGAGTTCTTTCATTAAAAAAAATACAAAAAAAATAAAAAAAGTCCAATAAATAAACTAAAAAAAAAGGTAAAATTAATCACAGGCAAAGTTCCAAGACATATTATTTTGCAGAAAATAGCAGAAACAGCTTTCTTAACATTATCAAGCCGGCATTTCTTCACCAACTATATNTGCCAAGATCTTGAGTTTGAGCCTCGCTTGCGCTGTAAACACTTTGTTGTGTGAGAAAAATAATTGAGCATAAAAAAACAAATATTTTTGTAATATCTGCACAAAAAAACTTAACAAAAATCACATTATTGGTAATTCTATTCAACTAAAAAGTTTATCTTTAATCTACCTAGCAACTACAAATTTTGAAAGCAAATTAAAAGTATATAAGATTATGCTATAAGGTAAATAAAAGTGATGTATTGGGTTTAAAAAAGAGAGGAATATGCAACTTACCAGCATTTTATTCTTTACAGAAAAGAAACCACCAGCACCCGCCACAACTGTTGGCTTGGATGCTCCAACAGCCATAATAGCCCCCTGAACATCACATAGTAATTTAGATACCAAGCAGCATATCTCAACATAGTGAAGCTAACGTATTAAGAACCTCACCTGACCAGGAGGGAGAATAGCATCAAATCTATCTACTCCAAACATCCCAAGATTCGATAGAGTAAATGTTCCTATTTCAAATCTCAAATCAGTATGCAGTAAGGCAAATTAAAGAGAATAGAACAATAGAAGTATTGATATTTTGTCATGGACAAACCTGAATTGTACTCATTGGGCTGGAGCTGTTTAGATCGAGCTTTGCTCACAAGTTCCTTCCATTTCTGAGAAAGAAGATAGATATCCAGCTGCAGCAATCGTAAGCCATTTCAATCAGTAAAGTTGATATAAAGAGAGTCACATGTCACCAAAAAAAAAAAGGAAAGAGAGAATCAAAATGGCCCCAAATTTTTTATTAAGTGTTAAAATACTCCCACAGTTAAAATTAAAGTAAAAATTAACAAAGGAACAATAGAACAGAAGGAAATTTTGGAGTTCAATATTTTTTGATATTTATCAAATTGTTCGAGTGATAGCCATGAGAACTATAAGATGCGGTTAGGGCGAAGGCGCAAACGCCGACGCAAGAGCACACATGTACGCACGCACCCACCCACCCACATACACGTGCGCACACACGCACAATAAATTTGTTCATAGGAAGCAATTCTAAATATAGATATCTTGTAATAACCAAAATATATATTTTACTCTTTCAAAAAAATAATAAAATCAACATATAAATTCCAAATTATACATCTTATCACAAAAAATAAAATTCATGAATCTCCTTATAATGGAATTAAAAAAAACTTAGTAATAGATTTACTGAAAAATCAAAATATATATATCAATTTCAAATATACTCCTATTTTTAACACCCAAAATATCATTTTTTGTTAGTTTAGATGGGAGGACTATTTCAATACCTCTCTCTCTCCATCTCTACATATATATATATATATATATATATATATATATATATATATATAGATAGATAGATAGATAGATATATATATACTTCAACATGAAGCTAATACCATCGCATCAAGCCATCATGTACATGCTAAGAGCTGCATGCGCCAATATTCGCTCATCTGAAAACATAGAAACCCTGACAATTTCGCTTTACGTTGAATCCATTCATTTCTTATGTATTTACATATTTGAAACCGAAATTTTTATTTTTACCTACATGCAGCTTCACTTAGGGGTGTAAACGAGCCGAATATGAGCGAGCCCAGACTAAGCCCGTGTTCGTCTCGTTTATATTTCGAGCTGAAAAGGTATGTTCGTGTTCGGCTCATTTGCTTAGTGAGCAGAACACGACCCGTTAACGAATAAAAAGCCGTTTTGACAACGCTAATCACGTAGTCATAAGATGTTAAGATTTGGGGTAAGATTTAAAATATCATTTGAATCTAATTTAATAATTTTTATTATATTTTCCTAATTAATACTTTTAATTGATTATAACTCTTTNAAATAAAGAGTAGTTTTGACAACAATAATCACGTAGTCATAAGATTTCAAAGATTGGGGCAAGATTTAAAACATCATTTGAATCTAATTTAATAATTTTTATTATATTTTCCTAATTAATACTTTTAATTGATTATAACTCTTTCTAGCCTTGTAGTCAAATAAAATTTTTAAAAATACTACTCATCAAATATATAAAACGAGTTGAACATAACAAACAAATATTAGTTTGTGTTGTTCGTGTTCGGCTCGTTAACTTAGCGAACGAGCCGAACACGTGGGCGTCACGTGATTGGGTGGAGGAGAATGTCACGGACATTAGTCCCACATCGGCTAGGTGTAGGGCCGAAAAACAGTATTTAAGTCCTAGGCTGCCCACTACCCTCAAGGGCTCTTTTGGGAGGTGACAAGTGGTATCAGAGCAGACTACTGCCTGCCAGATGTGTGGACTCTGTATTGTCCAGTGGGACCCTCGGTGGAGCCGATCCGTGACAAAGACGTCACGTGATTGGGTGGAGGAGAATGTCACGGACAAATAATCCCACATCAGCTAGGTGTAGGGCCGAAAAGCAGTATTTAAGTCCCGGGCTGCCCACCACCCATAAGGGCTCTTTTGAGAGGTGACAAGTGGTATCAGAGCAGATTACTGTCTGCCAGGGGTGTGTGGATTCTCCATGGTCCAGTAGGATCCTCGGTGGAGCCGATCCGTGACGAGGGCGTCACATGAATGGGTGGAGGAGAATGTCACAGACAAATAGTCCCACACGGCTAGGTGTAGGGCCGAAAAGCAGTATTTAAGTCCTGGGCTGCCCACCTCTCTTAAGGGCTCTTTTTGGGAGGTGCCAAGTGGCGAGCCGAACACGAGCTTCTTAACGAACTGTTCGCGAACAACGAGCTTTACTTATGCATGAAATAATGTATTTCACATTAAAAAGTAATTGAAATGATGTTGCTTATAAAGCCATAGCAAGAATTAGGTGATATAAATATAAAAAGTTAAAGTTTATATGATTATGTGGAGGTATATATGTAAATAAATCAATTAAAAAAAGGAAAAAAAAGGCAAGCGGGAGAGGTATCTCTCCAAGAAAGAGTAATAAAATAAGAAATAAGAGGATGATTCCGGTTGTTATGTCCCTAGCAGAGAAGACAGACTTCTCGCTTGTTCCCAATGCTAAACCCCGCGCGCGACCTATCCCTCTCTTTCTCTTCTCCATCTTAACTCTCATGGCATGCATCACACATCAGCCCATTTCCATTAATGTCTACTTAGAACGATCAACCTCGTACCAAAAATTATTACGTGTGGCTGATTGTACGTCTGAATGTCAAGCGGGAGAGGTATCTCTCCAAGAAAGAGTAATAAAATAAGAAATAAGAGGATGATTCCGGTTGTTATGTCCCTAGCAGAGAAGACAGACTTCTCGCTTGTTCCCAATGCTAAACCCCGCGCGCGACCTATCCCTCTCTTTCTCTTCTCCATCTTAACTCTCATGGCATGCATCACACATCAGCCCATTTCCATTAATGTCTACTTAGAATGATCAACCTCGTACCAAAAATTATTACGTGTGGCTGATTGTACGTCTGAATGTTAATTTAGATATGATAATTTCGTCGTGTATCAGAAGACAGTTCATTCAAACTGTCGTTCGAACGTGCAGTGATCTCATGTTTAAATTTCTACTCTTACAACCGTATTTTTTGTTGTCATTTCGTGTTAGTTGAGCCCTAAATGCATGTCTTTATAAATCGAACTTTTTTTTTAAAAAAAAATCTTCATTCAAGTAATAAAATTAATGATAATTAGGGTTTTAAACGAGCCGAGTAGAGTCGAAAAGTTTGGATTTTTATGTACATGTTCAAATTTTACTTGGTTAATTTTTTAATATTTATACTTGATTTTAGTTAGCTTGTTTATATAATTAAGTGAGAATAAATAAATAAATAAAAGATAGAGTATTTAAATTACATATAATATTGAATTTATTTTTAATTAATTTTTTATTTAAGACTAGTAAACAAACAAAATTTTGGAATAAGTGTTTGATTTTTTATATAAAATTTTTAATAAATTATTTTTATAAATATCAATCTGTAAGCAATTGAATAAATTTTAAGTTAGCATTTAACTAGTTTATTTGTTCATCAAGTGCATATTTTTCATTTGGAAGATATACATACAAACCACTCAAAAATTATGTATTTACATGTCTAACCCCTATACTTTAATGTTTACATACATATACACCACCATACCTTTATAAAAAATGTACTTCATAGGAATTAGATGGTACATGTATGTAAATGCCCCTTATTTTGAAGATTTATCAAATTCTCAATTGTTTGGTTAACAAATAAGTCACATGGGAGCTAGCTAGTTTGGTAAATAACAATGTTTTGATTGTTGTGTATGTCATTATCAAATTAAGTAATTAAATTAATAAGTATTTAGAAAAAAATAGAAAACAAATTTTGCTCAATATTTACAAATTTGTAAAATTTATATTTTAGTTTAATTCAACTAAAACTTATGATTGATTTTAAATAAATTTTCTACCGACAACTTGTGTGGCCCTTTGGATTCACAGACTTTGTGCCTCAAAAGAGGGTGAAGCTGAATGATCAATGGAATGGTTTGGTCGGCCGTCTGAACGTTCCTCCGACTAATACCAAGAAATGAATTTGTTGACCCCATCTGATCTGCCAACGCAACGACTTTCTCGTCCTTCACAATGATTTTGTTTTTCTTTTCTCCTTCCAGGCGGTACTGCTCCTTCGGTCTCCTGAAGGTGGCAAGAAGGATATCATTGCCGAGGGGTCAGTAGAGGGATTTGGCGATTTGGCATATTCTCCATGACAACACTTGGAAGCCGATTGTCAGACACAAATGGATACAAAACAATTATGTGCAGTAAAACGAGTCCCCTCACGCCTTATATATAAAAACTAAAGCACAAAATCCAAGGGAGTTTGGTTATTGATTCTTTAATTAAGAATAAATGTTATCTACTTTTTGTTTTAAATTCTCTTATTCTTATCATTGTGTCGTTTGCAAGAAGTAAGGGAACCAATAAACTAAAATATATACATAAAAAATATGTCAGTGTTGATCTTGAGTAGATCTAAATTTCCAAAGAAAAAGAGTATGATGAATGAGGGTTCATCGACAAAAGAACAAAAATCCTACTTTTTTGATCGGACACAGCCATCCAAGTCAAATCCAGCGCCAGCCAGATTCAGCCGTCCGAGCTAAGATCAAAAGCTGACTGGATGCAGTCGTCTGAGCCAAGATCAAAATCTACTAAGCCACGAAGAGGATAAGAAGATGACAAATTAAATGAATTGGAATTGTTCAATAAAAAATGAGACAAACAGACATTCAAGTCAATCATTATAAGAAAGCCGACCCAATGAGATAACATACATTTTGATAGATCTGATCCGAGGAAATATCTAATCTTTCAATTTCAGCAAGCTCCTCATTAGGGATTATAAATTAACAATGCATCAAAGAGACTTATAGTCATCTATCAAGCTCTCGTCATTGAAAAGTAAGCTGCCTACAGGGTTACAATGATTCACACTCTGTTTGATAATTTAGCATTGCTCTACCGATAGAAGTTCCTCACTACGGTCGACAACTAGGCTAATCATCCAATCAGTAACACTCCAAACCTAATCGATCGAACCGGTCCCGCCGACCTGAAGCCAATCAAACTTAGCCAAACGTGCAAGAGAGCAACTGAACTATAGGCTCAAATATGTAAAATACTAAGAATATCTTGTACAACATTCATTAAAGCAAAGATATAAATGTAATATCACCATATTGTACACTCTCACCTAAAAATAGAGAGATCATTTAATGAAGAAGATGAGACATATTATTGTTTATTAATGTCTCATTGTAATAATTAAGAATATTTGCATCGGCTAATTCAGACGTAGATCCGATGATACTTAAGGGTTATCGTCGGATGTGCGTTTGAATTATGTTCGATTTTTTTCCGTCTTTAAATTGAGGATCAGTAATTTCATTTACGTCCAATTTAAATTGAAATATTTGGATGCAAATAATTTGCGTCGATTGTTGCATTGTACTAGCATTGAACTTGTTTATATGAAGCATGCGTTGAAATATATGTTTGAAAATATCGAATGATAAATATTAGCGTTAAATTACCTTAGAAATTGAGTCAGAAAATATTGTATAAGGACGAAATATAATTTTCGATTTCGTATCAGAATTCGAGTCTAAAAACGGACACAAATCCGTCGGAAACTTGTAACACGGAAAAAGAATTTAAAAAAATGATGACATTTCTACTACCTAAACAAAAATACATTCCACATCACATATCATATTTAGCAATAACCATATCAAAAATTAAATCTCTAAAAAGTATCATTAATAAAAGAAAGATATTGAATAGAAAACTTAATCTAAAAAATTCTACAACAAATATTTACATATTTAAAAAATATAGAAAAATGCCTCATCATCTATATCTGACTCCTCCACCTCCTACATAAATGTCATCAGCTGCTTGCTCCGACTATTGGTAAGGTCTCTGTCATTCACCCTATAATGTCCTTGACTCTATTTAGTCCTTCTAGCTTCTACTCTCACAACTGACGTATCTCTTCGTTCATTGCAGCCACATGTCTAACAAGAGCCGCATAGTCTGACTATGAGGAGCTTGGGGGACTAAGAACGAGACCACGGAAGGGCTTTGCCTCAAATGTTATGTTCTTTCGCTTCAAGGCCATAAATGAAGGGAGCACGACTTAACTTGTTGGCTAATGCAGCGTATAAAATGGTTAGCTCTAAAAAATTACTCAAAAAAAATAATTAATGTTTAAATATCAAAAAAATATTAACAACCACTTGTAGTGCTTTGTATGGGAGACCGATCTGCTAATATGGAGCCCATCTCCCCTGGCCCCCTCCGTTGCTCGATTCGTCTGCCTCTTCCTTTCATAATCAGGAGAGACTCAAGCTGCGATCAACTCACGGCAAAGTCCCTCACAAATCCAAGCAGGAACGAGATCCAAATTAAAGCAATTAGAACACATTACAAACATCAAAGTCTTGAGATCACACTTATTCTTATGAAGAAAGAAAAAAAAATCCTTAATAATAACAACCCTATTTTAAAACAAAGTTTGGTAATTTTTTTTAATTTATATCAAATTTCAATTAAATATTCTTAAATTTTAGTAAAAAAATTAAGATGCCACTACAAGGGCAACATGAATTCAAAAATATTCCTAATAGAAAATAATAATAGCACCCTTCCACCAAAAAATACTTCATTAATTGAATGAAATATGAAATCTAGCTACTACTTGGTTCACCACATCTTAAGACAACATCATAGAAATGCTCACTCCAAAGATAGGAGATCTTTCAAGGCTAAAATTTAGGAGCATTTACATACACATCACACAATTCTTATGTATTTACATATCCAACTCATAAAAATTCATATTTAGATAAATATCACTCAAATCTTTATCATCACATCAAAACTATCATCATCATTATCTTTTTAAAATTGAAATATACATTTTCATGCATAAGTTAATATAACACCAAAGCTTCATAAATGTAAATATCAAACTTCATCTGTAGTCTGTTAGACATGTAAATACATAAGAACTGTATGGTATGCATGGAAATTTCCCAAAAAATTACTTAGGTAAATTAACAATATACAGACGAAGAGTACTTTCCATCTACAAGAAAAGGGAGATCTTTTGCCAATCTACCGCCTGTAAAACAAGCAAAAGATTTCAGGGAATGAGAGCACTCAAATCAAAAGAACAAGTAGCCGAAGATCATGAGGATAAATTGTAGCAGAAGATCGACCAACATAGATTCTGCATGCTAAGTCTCATCTGTAAACTCTAGAATTCATCCGCCCTACCTGTCAGCAGCTGCTCAGCAGTAGACTGAAACTTTAATGGAGTTTCCCTTACAGCCTTTGCAGCCTAGACTTTTAAGCTGTATAGCTCCAAAACAAAAAACATAATCACGTTGACATAAAAGCAATCCAAAATCAGTTTGGCAATCGCAGATTTTATATATATATATATATATATACATATCCTTATTTTAATAGAATCAATTCAGAGTTGCAGACTGTATTGTTCTTCTCTTCACAACTCTTTGCTTCGTGCTTAAGCTTCCATAATGGTTTTATACGCAGCAAAGGTAGCTGCTTTGCAGCTTCTGCTTCTGCTGTGAAGAAGAATCCAAAATCTATTTGACATCTGCTGCCGCCTTTAAATTTTCCATATTTAGATAAATTGACAGGGAAAGTACAGAGAATTAATCATTATTTTAAGACAATTTTAGTTAGAGATATTATTATTATATAAATTTCGATCAATGATAAGCTGATGGAGACATGAATACATATCATAATTTATAAATAAATCTTCAAATATCTTTACATGCTGACTTGCAGCAATTTCAGTATTAAATAAAACAATATTGACAGAAATATATTTCCGAAATATCATATTTATCTCTTAATAAAATATACCACTGCATTTATTAAAAAACTCAAATATTAAATAGCCCCAAATTCTGCCTTCAACGTTTTTTAATAAATGCCTTCTGCACTCCCTTAATTATTTCTTAAGTCAGTCAGAATTCATCTTATAATTATTTAAATTATTTTAAAATAACTCTAAATCATAACTTATTTTAATCCTATAATACATCAAAAAAAACTTTTAAATTCTTTTTTGGGCACTTATTGAATAATCTGCTGATATGATTGAAAATAACTGCTGATCAACTAGATATGATGAATATTACAAATTTTATTTTTGTTGAAAAGTCAGATTGCTGTCAGAAAGCTACCACCACATCTGGATAGAAGCGACGTGGAAACACTATTTTCTGCGTTTTAAAAATGCATAAAATGACAAAACACAATTTATCAAGACAGGCAAAACTCTATGGCACCTAATAAGCTAACTGAAAAGGACCCTTAAAGTCAATTCCAATTACCACATTTTCTTTTTTTTCGCATATATATATATATATATATATATATATATATATATATATATATTCCACCGCCCTTGACACCCATATAGCAGAAGCCACAGAGCAGATTCCCGACTCTCCCATCTCCTTCCCCCATCCTCTTCATCTTCTGCTTTCTCTCTCTAAAGTCTGAAACTTCTCCTTCTTTCTCCATGGATTCTTCTTCAACCCAAAGCTCCCCAATAGAACAGTGCTCCCTCTCCCATCCAAACAGTCCCACCAGCAGCGGAAGCAGCGGCGGCACACGAAAAGTCAGCAGAGGCAAAGGCGGTCCGGACAACTCCAAGTTCCGCTACCGCGGCGTTCGGCAACGCAGTTGGGGAAAGTGGGTTGCGGAGATCCGAGAGCCCAGAAAGCGAACGCGAAAATGGCTCGGAACTTTCTCCACCGCAGAAGAAGCCGCACGCGCTTACGACCGCGCCGCTCTCATCCTCTACGGCCACCGCGCTCAGCTCAATCTCCAACCCTCCGGTTGCGGTAACTCTACAGCCGGTTCCCATACCCGCAACTCCTCCTCTGCTTCTTCCTCTACCTCTTCGTCTACCACTACTCTTCGTCCTCTTCTCCCTCGGCCATCCGGTTTCCCTCTCCCCATTCTCCCATACACTTACCCCAGTGTTCCGTACACATATCCCACACAAATGGTGCCCACGGCGGCCATGAATCTACCGGCTGGATCTGAGGAGATGAACAGTCTTGTGGGTTCGATGAGCTCTGGGCTATCTATATCATGTCCCGCGCAAGGTTCATCGGAAGTTGGTTTGGCGGCTGCGGGGATCGAGAATATTCCGGCGACGCCTTCGATGGGAGGTGGGTGGGGTTATGAAGATTATTCTATGGCAAGTGCTTGTTTTTGGGATGATTCTAATCCTTCCTTGTTCGATNAATTCTCCCATACACTTACCCCAGTGTTCCGTACACATATCCCACACAAGTGGTACCCACGGCGGCCATGAATCTACCGGCTGGATCTGAGGAGATGAACAGTCTTGTGGGTTCGATGAGCTCTGGGCTATCTATATCATGTCCCCCGCAAGGTTCGTCGGAAGTTGGTTTGGCGGCTGCGGGGATGGAGAATATTCCGGCGACGCCTTCGATGGGAGGGGGGTGGGGTTATGAAGATTATTCTATGGCAAGTGCTTGTTTTTGGGATGATTCTAATCCTTCCTTGTTCGATTTATGAGTTGGGGGTTTTGATCTGAAGATATATATGAACATGCACGGTTATTTTATGATGGGATCAAATGGCTTTGCATTCTTCTTATTTGATAGATATATATAGAATTAGTTCTTCTACTTGGTCTTTCTTCCATTGTTTTTTGTTTTTTTGAAGAGCTTCATAGCTTGAACTTGTTGTTTTAGTTACAAAAGTATGATTTTTATTGATCTCTCTCCCTCTCTTCTCTTCATATCTTTATCTTGATATCTGGCAAAGGAAATGAAAACAAAGAAGAAAAAGAAAGTCTTTATAGTTATGTAGCAAATGAGCAGGCATAGCTCTTGAACAATAGAACGCATACGAACAAATATGTTTGTTTTCTTCACTTCATTCATAATCACAAATTAATACCAGTTTCTTCTCTAATAAGAGATGAGAACACCATTACTGAACACAGGCACAAAATCAGCACAAAATTTCAGCTTTTTAAGCATGGATAGTTGGGGAAACATCATTTTTCATAACATTTATGATGAAAATAATATTGAAAATATATCAAATTGGGTGAGTTGATGTGAAATTTGCCAACATGAAATGATGCACTGTTCCATTATTCGCAAGCATAGTAGAGCCCTATCAGTTTTCTGCTGAAGGGTTGCATTAGAAGAGAAGCTCATGGTTTCCTATACATAATTTACTTAAGCTGTCACCATTGATATGAAGTATAGTTGGTATTAATGCAATATCATGTTTATTTGCAGGGCTGTAATATACATTTCGTGAAATTTAGCATGTGTTTTTTTCCTTATCTGTATGAAAATATTTATGAATAAACTTATATTTCATGTGTCATATGTTTCAAGTTTGCATCACAGGTCACTGATGCTATAATTTATGTTAATTCCTATTATCATGTGCTGTTCTTCATTGTTTGGGTTTGAGTCCTTGATGATAAGCAAAGTTTTTTCAAGCATTTTTCTTCATAAGGTATAGATTTTATATAAGAGCAATAATGGGACACTTTGCTTTTACATGTAATTACAATAAATAAAGCTATGCTCCTTAAATAGACTTTGAAATATGTTCATTGACTTAAAATATTCACTTATTAAGTGGACCAAACAAAATGAAGAGTATCATATGTTTTTATTTGAGTGCATTTAGTGGGTTTTTTTTTGCTGGAGAGAATGGCATTTCTGTAAAAAAATGTGCCACATTAATGTCATTTATAGATCCTCATATGTGAGTAAGATACTTTAATTCATGTAGAGTAACCATATCATTTGAAGCTTTGCATGTGAGTTGAGACCATGATATTGACTAGGTAATTATTTATGGAGGAATAGTCAAAACAATTGCTCGATTCTATAGCTGACAAAAGTAGTGACACCCTTCACTCTCCTTCCCTTTTGTTGTTAGTCTTGGCTTCCCTCACTTTGTGAAGATATAGATTTTTAACCCAACCTTAAGTTTGCCTTTGTGGCCATTTTGCTTGCATTATTTGGCTACTACTAACAAGATTCTTTGGAGTTGTCTGGTTCTTTCTAGTTCACTGATAAATAACCCTTTGACCCTTCTATCATTTCTTATCTATGTTAGTTTGCTTTGCGAGTTGCTGCATTCCACTTATGTTGACATTCTACCTTAGTTTGTCTAAATTCACTACTGGCCATATCACATTGGTTTTAGCAGTCCCCATGCTATTAACCTTCTATCCTTGGTACATTTTTTTATGTGAAGAGATTCATCCTTTCTTCCACATTAGATGTTCTCTCAGGGAGGCCCTTTTGCGCCAAATTTTTTATTTTATCCAATCACAACGGGCTGCCTAACATCCTTGCTTAGTTGATTTTTTGACAAATGTCCTCCACAGTTGTATTTTGTTTCAAGTTAGAAGTGCAATGCCATCTATATTCCTTCCCTTAAATTAATAACTTATATTATATTCATCTTGCCAAGATAAATATGTTATTTTTTATGCTACTTGATGTGATTTTGAAATAGCTATCTTTGGAGAAATTCATGGCTAGTAAGTTGAATGCTTTGTATTGAGGCTTTAAAGTGCTTCATTAACTTGGGCATGAAATGAATTGTATAGTGCTCTTGTCTCTTTATTACTTATATGAAAATTCTCTAGCTGACAATACTATCTAAGAACTTGTCTCTTTTCCCTTAATTATCATTTTCTATACATCTATTTTTCATCATCTTGCCTCACTCTTATATTTCTAAGTAAACTTACATATTATTCTTACTTTTAAGACAAATGATAGTAAAAAAATTATAGAGCCCATACATGTTTTAGCACCATTATGTGTGTTTCATCATTGGCCTTTCAACATAATTTTGAATAGTGTGCTTCCCCTACTTTTGTTAGAGGAATATGTCTCAACTTGATATTAGACAAAAAAGCAGGTTTGTGAAATCTTCTTATTCTTGTTATTTGTTCTAAATATTTGTTGATGTTGTATTACATGAAGTTGTTTTTTATTCACTTAATATTGGGAAAAAAATAATGTTCATTTAATGGAAACTTGATATTCTTACGAATCTCTTTCTTTTATATTATAATTGAAAAGCTTTTTTTTGTATATGTTGTTTGTATTATTGACAATGATTTTTCCTTAAAAGATTAGAGCAATGGCAGTATAATATATATATATATATCTATATATATATATATATATATATATATATATATATATATATATATATATATATATATATATATATATATATATATATATATATA
>JXCR01027738.1:0-22537 GCA_002079205.1 Phalaenopsis hybrid cultivar
CTTCTATATATTCTAAATCAAAAGTATAAGCAGAGAATCAGCTTTGTCATTTAATTAGTCCTTTATTAGGTAACGAATCTACGATTTTTCTTTTAATGAATGAAATAGTTGATTGATTGTTAGTTTTAATTACAAAAGTTTCATTTAAGAATATTTCAGATTTTTTAATAGCTTTTATTATGGCTAATAATTTCTTTTCATTAATACAATAGTTTAAGAATATTTCATTTAAAAATATTTCATTAATGATAGTTCTAATAATTCCTTTTCATTATGTCTGGATTGGGCTTATCTTCAGTTTCGTCGGATATATCATAAGTTTTCATACTTTAAATATTCATATTTATTTCCTACATAATTTCCGTGTTAGAATATCAGCTAGAACATTTTTATTTCCTTCTACATATTCTAAATCAAAAGTATAAGCAGAGAACCAGCTTTGTCATCTAAGTAGTCTTTTATTAGGTAACGAATTTGCGATTTTTTCTTCAATGAATGAATAGTTGTTTTATTGTCAGCTCTAATTAAAAATGTTTCATTTAAGAATATTTCATAGCTTTCTTTATGGCTAATAATTCCTAACTGATGACAAAAATTTAAATCGTATATTAGTAGAAATGAATTTTCTCCAACAACATACTATAATATTTACACATAAAACTGTCAATATAGATAATTATACCTTACCACGGAATGTGGTTTCGTAGTAATATTACTATCAAATTATATGTCCATACATACGAACTTATTCCAATACATGTTTTATGTGATACAGGTAGCGATATCATCGTATGTAAAAAATTTATGAATCCACCACAAATATCAATTCATTCCGAAGAATTATTACTCGAAACATTTAATGGTATTTTTACCATAAATGAATATTGGACTGACGAATTCCTTATAATTCAATCTGGCTTTCTTAAAATACATAAATTATGGTATAGCTCCGACAATGGCCCTGATTTAATCCTTGAAAATAATTTCTTTAAAACTTTCTAATCATTTATTCAATCCGAGAACAAAATTACTTTGATCACCCCCAATAATTATCCACTTAAAAGCTGTATATTTAAAACTCCACAGATTCATTACAACACACCAATTTTTGCAGCCAACATGGTGATTATACTCTTAACCAAAACATAAAAGTTGTTTTCCCCCATCTATTCAATCTACACTTAAGCATATATAATGCACTTTCTCCTTAAAATTCTAAACTTACTAAACTTCGATCTTTCGCATCTTCTCTATTTAAAAGCTCATTTTCCGAAAATCCCCTACAATTTTGGACTCAAGATGAGTCATTTGCTATTATATATCTAATTAATCCTTCAATTAGTATAACGGTTCGTCATATGAAATATACTTTTAAAGATAAAAAAAATTTCAAGACCAAATACAAGAATTATTAAATCTTAAACTAATCGAAGTTAATAATGGTCCACACAATAGTACAACATTCCTAGTTAAAAATTATGCTGAACAAATTAGAGAAAATAGTAAGATTAGTAATTAATTATAAGAAATTTNTTATAACGGTTCGTCATATGAAATATACTTCTGAAGATAAAAAAGAATTTTAAGACCAAATACAAGAATTATTAAATCTTAAACTAATCGAAGTTAATAATAGTCCACACAATAGTACAGCATTCCTAGTTAAAAATTATGCTGAACAAATTAGAGAAAATAGTAAGATTAGTAATTAATTATAAGAAATTTAATGAACATGAAATAACCTTAAGCAAAAGGAAAGCCGTCTTCTTAACCAACACTATTGAATTTCTAGGACTTATCATAGATAAGGGTGCAATTGAACTACAAGAACATGTTTTAAGAAAAATTGATCATTTTAAACAAATAAATAATCAAAAAGATTTCGATGTATCAATTATGCTCAAGCATTTATTAAAAATCTCACAGAATTAAGAGCTCCGTTACAAAAAAATTACTAAAAAATATTGTTTGAATTTGAGATGAAAATAATCAAAAGATTTTATAAATAATTAAGGATGTATGTAAAAATCTTTCTAAACTACATTTACCAATCCCTGACAATTATTTAGTTATAGAAACTGACAACTCTCAATTAACATATAGGCAATTTTAAAAGCTGGATGTAATAATACTAAACTTTTATGCAGGTATAGTTCAGATACATATATGAATACTGAACAAAACTATCATATTAATGAAAATGAATTATTAGTCATAAAGAAAGCTATTAAAAAATTTGAAATATTCTTAAATGAAACATTTTTAATTAGAACTGACAATAAAACAACTATTTCATTCATTAAAAAAAAAATAGTAGATTCGTTACTTAATAAAAGACTAATTAGATGGCAAAGTTGGTTCTCTGCTTATACTGTTTATTTAATATATATAGAAGGAAATAAAAATATTCTAGCTGATATTCTAACAGGAGAATTATGCAAAAAATAAATATGGATATTGAAAGTATGAAAACTTATGATATATCTAGAGAAACTGAAGATAAGTCTAATCCAATCATAAATAACTACTTAGAAATTGTTGAATTACAAATCTGAAAATTAGAATGCAAGAATATCTTTGGCAATACCATTCTAAGAGAATTATAAATTATATCANGTAGATTCGTTACCTAATAAAAGACTAATTAGATGGCAAAGTTAGTTCTCTGCTTATACTTTTTATTTAATATATATAGAAGGAAATAAAAATATTCTAGCTGATATTCTAATAGGAGAATTATGCAAAAAATAAATATGGATATTGAAAGTATGAAAACTTATGATATATCTAGCGAAGCTGAAGATAAGTCTAATCCAATCAAAAATAACTACTTAGAAATTGTTGACTTACAAATCTGAAAATTAGAATGCAAGAATATCTTTGGCAATACCATTCTAAGAGAATTATAAATTATATCACCAGCGAAATGACAGAAGGTGAACTACCCTCAATATCTGAACTAAGAGAAAATAGAGATTTTGCAAATCTCAAAATTATAAGAGAAAAATCAAAAGAAAAAACTTATTCAGTTACTGAATTACAAAATTTTACCACAAAATAAGAATCACCTTCCTCAGAAAGAATGCCCACATATGTTAAAATAATACAAGATATATATACAAAGAAAATCAGAGAAATTGNCTTCAGTTACTGAATTACAAAATTTTACCACAAAATAAGAATCATCTTCCTCAGAAAGAATGCCCACATATGTTAAAATAATACAAGATATATATACAAAGAAAATCAGAGAAATTGCTGAAGAATGGCAACAACTATCACTCTGTGAGGAAAAAATTAACCCCCAGATTTATTTTCTTACAGCAGGAAAGTATCAAGTCGTTTATATTTATGGAAGTACAGATTTAAATCTTGTTTCAGAATTATACAAATGTGGTTTATTCCGCATGATATATTTAGAAGATGAAAATCTTCACAGAGAATTACCAGGACCAATATTTAAAGCAATGAATATCTTCCACCATGTTGTCAAACATTGGAATTTATACGTCAAGTTATACCAAACTTATCCCGAGATAAAAGGAGTTATTTTTCTTATACAGCTTAGAAATTAGAAATACTTATTTAGAATTTGTATTGTTATTATTCTCTTTTCTAAAAAATTCTTTTATAAGGATTAAAGTGTTTTTTTTATATATTTTCTTAAAGAATTTCTTAATTCTTACTTTTTTTAGTATTTCTTTTAAAGGGCATAATATTCCATTAATAGTGCTCTTGTGGTATGCAAATAAACGTCCTCAAAGAACTAAGGTAAACCATGTAAGATCTGTAGCAGTTATTAATGAAAATGATTTAGAACCATCTTCNCAAATTATACCAAACTTATCCCGAGATAAAAGGAGTTATTTTTCTTATACAGCTTAGAAATTAGAAATACTTATTTAGAATTTGTATTGTTATTATTCTCTTTTCTAAAAAATTCTTTTATAAGGATTAAAGTGTTTTTTTATATATTTTCTTAAAGAATTTCTTAATTCTTACTTTTTTTAGTATTTCTTCCAAAGGGCATAATATTCCATTAATAGTGCTCTTGTGATATGCAAATAAACATCCTCAAAGAACTAAGGTAAACCATGTAAGATCTGTAGCAGTTATTAATGAAAATGATTTAGAACCATCTTCAATCTTTCTGATATGGATAGTAATGAAGAACTATATGAATTATCAGATACTGAAGAAAACTTAATAAATGTAAGTTATTCAGATAATAAAATAAAAGAATACTTATATTCTAATCAATGAAAGAAAATTCTGAATCAAACATAATTAATGATAACTCTATTGAATAAGAAAGACATAATATGTAATCTGAAGAAGCCTACAATAAAATAAGAAAAAGAAAATTATCCTTGAGAACAAAAGACTGTTTTAATGTGTCTATTTTCATTTGAAAAAGAAGCATACATTATAGTATTCGTCAGGGTAAACATCTCATTGATATAACAAATACGGAAGGAAGAACCTGAATACTTTTGTATAACCAACACATAAAAAGACAAGATTTAGAAAGAATAAAAATCCTGAAAAATATAAACATATATATCTTTGGAGGAATTCAAATTTTAATTAAGGCTTAATTCCGTAAAGAAATTGATAGTCCTATAACTATCTGGATATACGATGATAGAACTATACATTCTAAAAAAGATGTCTTACTAGGAGTTATACAAAAAAAATAATTCTATCAAACTCAAATGTTTAATTTATATCCTAACCATGCAGTTAATATCAATGATCGACATTTAGATAGATCTCTTACACTACGACACAAATTAGACAGAATAAAATTAAGAGAAGGCAGTGTTGTTTACAACACTACTTATCAAACCGCATACGTATACAGTTATCAATACAATATTGTAGCGTTTAAACCACATACAGACTTAATTCACTTAGACCCTCTCTTTTCTCATATAGGTCAAACCATTCAACCCAAAGAAATTAATGAACTAGAAATAACAGCACCCTCATCAAATCTTCTCCTTGACTTTGATAATGATAAAAATTATAGAAGTCAAAGACATCCAAAACTCAATTTCATAGAAAATAATAATTCTCTTTTCATACAACCAAGACGGTCTCTCGATACGAGCATTATTCGATCTATTTTTCTTAGAGCATCTCCAAATATAAGAGAAGATAATAATAATCAATTATTAGTAACTGATTATTATATCTCTCCAGAAAGAAAATGAAATATTTTATTAGATACTGGATCTCATCGATCATATATATAGATAAAATTTAATATCAATAAATTTACAAACGCTAAAAGATACTCCATACATCTACCAAGATTATCTTGGACAAAAACACTTTTGTACTCATGAAGCTAATATACTTATTGGATTTTGGGATATAAATAATCACCGAATTGATTTCTAACATCTATTCCTAACTGATGACAAAAATTCAAATCATATTTTAGTAGGAATGAATTTTCTCCAACAATATACTATAACATTTACACATAAAACCGTCAATATAGATAATTATACCTTACCACGGAATGGGGTTTCATAGCTATACTAGTGTCGAATTATATATCCCTACATACGAACTTACTCCAATACATGTTTTATGTGATACAGGTAGCGATATCACCGTATGTAAGAAAATTATAATTCAACCAAAAATACCAATTCATTCTGAAGAATTATTACTCGAAACATTTAATAGTCTTCATGCAATAAATGAATATTGGACTAACAAATTCTTTGTAATTCAATCCGCCCTTCCTAAAATACATAAATTATGGTGTAGCTCCAAAAATTGCCCAAATTTAATTCTTTGAAATTATTTCTTTAAAACCTTATTATCATTTACTCAATCTGAGAACGAAATTACTTTGATCACCCCCAACAATTATCCACTTAAATGCCCAATAATTAAAACTCCACAAATTCATTCCACCACATCAATTTTCTACAACCAACGTGGTGATTATACTTTTAACCAAAACATGAAAGCTGCTTTCCCTCATATCTACACTTAAGAATATATAATGCACTTTCTCGTGAAAATTCCAAACTTACAAAACTTACTAAATCAATGGAATGTTATGCTCTTTGGATTAAAAAATACCTCATAAATATTTCAGAAATAAATTAAAACTATCTATAGTGAATTATCAAACTTTTGTCTTATATACGTAGATGATATCCTAATATTTAGTCAAACCATCACCGAGCATTAAAACATTTAGCTTTGTTTTCTTAAAAAGCTCAGAAACATGTAATAGTATTAAGCAAAAGGAAAGTCGTCGTCTTAACCAACACTATTGAATTTCTAGGACTTATCATATATAAGAGTGCAATTAAACTATAAGAACATGTTTTAACAAAAGCTGATCATTTTAAACAAATAAATAATCAAAAAGATTTGCAGCGCTTTTAGGATGGATCAATTATGCTGAAACATTTATAAAAAATCTCGCAAAATTAAAAGCTCCGTTACAAAAGAAATTACGAAAAAATATGATTTGTATTTGGGATGAAAATGATCAAAAGATTTTACAGCAGATTAAGAATCTATGTAAAAATCTTTCAAAACTACATTTACCAATCATTGATGATTATTTAATTATAGAAACTAACAGCGCTGAATTAGCATGGGTGCAATTTTAAAAACTCGACGTAATAATACTGAACTTTTATGCAGATAAAGTTCATGTACATACACGAAAATTGAACAAAACCATCATATTAATGAAAAAAAATTATTAGCCATAAAGAAAACTATTAAGAAATTTGAAATATTATTAAATGAAATATTTTTACTTAGAGCTGACAATAAACAGATTCGTTACCTAGTAAAAGACTAATTAGATGACAAAATTAGTTCTCTACTTATACTTTTGATTTAGAATATATAGAAGGAAATCAAAATGTTGTAGTTGATATTCTAACATGCGAATTATACAGGAAAAAAATATGAATATTAAAAGTATGAAAACTTATGATATATCCAGCAAAGCTGAAGATAAACCCAATTTAGACATATATGACTACTTAGAAATTGTTGACTTACAAATCTGGAAGTTAGAATGCGAGATTTTCTTTGACAATATCATTCTAAAAGAATTATTTAAAGTAAAAAATTATCTCACCATAGAAATAACAGATGGTGAGCTACCCTCGATATATGAACTAAGAAAAATTAGAGATTTTAAAAATCTCAAAATTACAAGAGAAAAATTAAAAGAAAAAGCTTCTTCAGTTACTGAATTACAAAATTTCACTGCAAAAGAACCATTTTCCTCAGAAAAAATGTCTACATATGCTAAAATACTACAAGATACATCTACAAAGACAATCACAGAAATAACTGAAAAATGAGAGCAACTATCACTCTATAAGAAAAGAATTAACCGCCAGATTTATTTCCATAAAACAGGAAAGTATCAAGTTGTTTATATTTATGTAAATACTTATTTAAATCTTGTTTCAGAATTATACAAATGTGGTTTAATCCGCATGATATATTTAGAAGATGAAAGTTTTCTAAGAGAATCACCAAAATCAATATTTGAATCAGTGGATACCTTCCACCATGTTGTCAAACATTGAAATTTATACATCAAATTATATCAAACTTATTCTGAGATAACATGGGGAGTTATTTCTCTTATACAGCTTGAAGTTAGTAGTGAGTCATTTACTCAGAAATACAAACCTACAAAATTACTACATCAGAGATCTACCACTGAAAACTCATATCAAATATGGAACAAAGAAATTTGATTCATCAAATATTTTGGTATATTACTGCTCCGAACAATTATTCATATATAGTCATTGTAAACAACCGACAAGAAAAATATATGAAATAATGTATAAAAAATTGATGTGTATCCTAAGTAAGAACAACATAGTTGTTAGCAAAGAGATTAAAGAAATATTTGTCAGAAATTACAAAAAGCGAAAATACATAAATGTATGTACTGCTAGAATAAAGATATTATACAGGGAATACGAGACAAACTCGAAGCCAAAAATAGTGGAACCCAGCTGTAAAAAAAGGAATATGATGTAAACATGCTAACTCACCGGATTATTATCAACCCGAAAAATAGTGGAAGCCAGTTGTAAAGAAAGAAATCTGCTGTACACATGCCAACTTACTGAATTATTATCAACCAGTGTTGAAAGCAATAAAGAATTTAGTCGCGTACATCAATTATATCTTCCACTTGCAAAAAATATTCTAAACCAGTAAAGCATCAATTATATCCTCTACTTAATACGTCAGCAATGAAGAAAATGTATTTCTCTCATGCCTATATATTGCTCTCTTCTCTTTTGAGGGGCTGAGCGAAAGAAGCCAATATTTTACTTCTTCTGTCTACCTCTCCTCTAGTAATCTAATTATGTGTGTTTGTCACTGCGGCTAAGTAAACTTTTCTTGTTCTATGTCTGTAAGTATGTTTTAATGTATTGAAGGTTCTTATGTTTTTTTTATTTATTTTGTTTAAATAATACTATATTATTTTGATTCTGCTTCTAGCTACGCTTAGTGTAGGAAATGAATTAAAGATGTGTTTTGAATCTCCGAAGTATTTACATAGGGTTATGGTCTGTTATGAATTCGAATGATCTTGTTGAGTCCTAATTTTTTTCAAAAATCCACGAAGAAAAGTATAAATTGAACCGGATATTTTAAGGTCAAACCCTAAAATAAGAAGAATCAAAGTAAGATAATATTATATTAAACTCTCAAAAGGAAGCTTGATGGACACAAATATTTTAGAACATACAAATAACACTAGAGTGAGAAGATTTTGTTAATTATAGAAGATGATATAAACAAATTAGAAATAGGAATAGGAAATTTAAAGAAAAAAAGTTAGCAATGATATCAAGGAAATAGAATAATTAGAATACAAAATAAAATACAATTTATTATTACAAAAATGATATATGCAACATTATGATTTTTTTTAATTCTTTTACAAAAGTGTGCATCTTGTTATAGTCATCCTCTAACTAAAAGAACAGCATAATGGTGCGTATAATATGTAATCAACTATTGCTTTCCAAAAAACAGAAACTTATAGGGGAAATTTACATATATACCACACAAATCAATTGTACTCACATGCTAACACCTAAAGTTTGGTATTTATATTTATAACACTTTGGTATCTTGAACCTATGCATGAAAACGTGTACTTCACATCCAAAAAGTTCATAGCAGTGGTACTTTTATATGATATTAAAGATTAGTTTTATGTGTTTAAATATGAAAGTTTAAGGAGTTAGATATGTAAATACATGAGAGTTGTGTTATGTATGTAAATGCCACATATTTTAAGCAAAAAATCAATACCAAGCGTTTGTGAGTGGATGGATCTGTATCCAAAATGAGTAAAATGTGATTCCCATTGGTCCAAGAACCACATACTACTCTCTCATTATGCCATCCCTGCAAAAAAAGAAAAAAAAATGAAATGAAATGCACAATACTCAACAAAGGCTTTCCAAATATGAAGGATTTCAAAAATAGTTANTTGTTGTTGTAGTTGTTTGCAATGATTATATATGAATAACTGTTCGGAGCAGTAATATACCCAAATATTTGATGAATCAATTTTTTTTTATTTCGTTCCATATTTGATATAAGTTTCAGCATTAGATATCTAATGCAGCAATTATGTATGTTTGTATTTCAGAGTAAATGACTCACTACTAATTACAAGTTGTATAAGAGAAATAACTCCTTTTATCTCGGAATAAATTTGGTATAATTTGATGTATCAATTCCAATGTTTGACAACATGGTGGAAAATATTCACTGCTTCAAATATTGATTTTGGTAATTCTCTTAGAAGACTTTCACCATCTAAATATATCATGCGGATTAGACCACATTTGTACAATTCTGAAACAAGATTTAAATCAGCATTTCAATAAATATAAACAACTTGATACTTTACTGCTATATGGAAACAAATCTAGGGGTTAATTTTTTCCTCATAAAGTTATAGTTGTTGTCATTTTTCAGTTATTTCTCTGATATTCTTCGTAGATGTATCTTGTAGTATTTTAGCATATGTTGACATTCTTTTTGAGAATGATGGTTCTTCTTTTGCAGTAAAATTTTGTAATTCAATAACTGAAGAAGCTTTTTTTATTCTTCTCTTGTAATTTTGAGATTTGCAAAATCTCTAATTTTTCTTAGTTCAGATATCGAGGGTAGTTCATCTTCTGTTATTTCTACGGTGAGATAATTTTTTACTTTAAATAATTCTTTTATAATGGTATTTTCAAAGACAATCTCGCATTATAATTTCCAAATTTGTAAGTCAACAATTTCTATGTAGTTATTTATGTCTGGATTGGGCTTGATATATCATAAATTTCCATACTTTTAATATCCATATTTATTTCCTGCATAACTCTCGTGTTAGAATATCAGCTAGAACATTCTTATTTTCTTCTATATATTCTAAATCAAAAGTATAAGCAGAGAATCAGCTTTGTCATTTAATTAGTCCTTTATTAGGTAACGAATCTACGATTTTTCTTTTAATGAATGAAATAGTTGATTGATTGTTAGTTTTAATTACAAAAGTTCATTTAAGAATATTTCAGATTTTTTAATAGCTTTTATTATGGCTAATAATTTCTTTTCATTAATACAATAGTTTAAGAATATTTCATTTAAAAATATTTCATTAATGATAGTTCTAATAATTCCTTTTCATTATGTCTGGATTGGGCTTATCTTCAGTTTCGTCGGATATATCATAAGTTTTCATACTTTAAATATTCATATTTATTTCCTACATAATTTCCGTGTTAGAATATCAGCTAGAACATTTTTATTTCCTTCTACATATTCTAAATCAAAAGTATAAGCAGAGAACCAGCTTTGTCATCTAAGTAGTCTTTTATTAGGTAACGAATTTGCGATTTTTTCTTCAATGAATGAATAGTTGTTTTATTGTCAGCTCTAATTAAAAATGTTTCATTTAAGAATATTTCATAGCTTTCTTTATGGCTAATAATTCCTAACTGATGACAAAAATTTAAATCGTATATTAGTAGAAATGAATTTTCTCCAACAACATACTATAATATTTACACATAAAACTGTCAATATAGATAATTATACCTTACCACGGAATGTGGTTTCGTAGTAATATTACTATCAAATTATATGTCCATACATACGAACTTATTCCAATACATGTTTTATGTGATACAGGTAGCGATATCATCGTATGTAAAAAATTTATGAATCCACCACAAATATCAATTCATTCCGAAGAATTATTACTCGAAACATTTAATGGTATCTTTACCATAAATGAATATTGGACTGACGAATTTCTTATAATTCAATCTAGCTTTCTTAAAATACATAAATTATGGTATAGCTCCGACAATGGCCCTGATTTAATCCTTGGAAATAATTTCTTTAAGACTTTCTAATCATTTATTCAATCCGAGAACAAAATTACTTTGATCACCCCCAATAATTATCCACTTAAAAGCTGTATATTTAAAACTCCACAGATTCATTACAACACACCAATTTTTGCAGCCAACATGGTGATTATACTCTTAACCAAAACATAAAAGTTGTTTTCCCCCATCTATTCAATCTACACTTAAGCATATATAATGCACTTTCTCCTTAAAATTCTAAACTTACTAAACTTCGATCTTTCGCATCTTCTCTATTTAAAAGCTCATTTTCCGAAAATCCCCTACAATTTTGGACTCAAGATGAGTCATTTGCTATTATATATCTAATTAATCCTTCAATTAGTATAACGGTTCGTCATATGAAATATACTTCTAAAGATAAAAAAAATTTCAAGACCAAATACAAGAATTATTAAATCTTAAACTAATCGAAGTTAATAATGGTCCACACAATAGTACAACATTCCTAGTTAAAAATTATGCTGAACAAATTAGAGAAAATAGTAAGATTAGTAATTAATTATAAGAAATTTAATGAACATGAAATAACCTTAAGCAAAAGGAAAGCCGTCTTCTTAACCAACACTATTGAATTTCTAGGACTTATCATAGATAAGGGTGCAATTGAACTACAAGAACATGTTTTAAGAAAAATTGATCATTTTAAACAAATAAATAATCAAAAAGATTTCGATGTATCAATTATGCTCAAGCATTTATTAAAAATCTCACAGAATTAAGAGCTCCGTTACAAAAAAATTACTAAAAAATATTGTTTGAATTTGAGATGAAAATAATCAAAAGATTTTATAAATAATTAAGGATGTATGTAAAAATCTTTCTAAACTACATTTACCAATCCCTGACAATTATTTAGTTATAGAAACTGACAACTCTCAATTAACATATAGGCAATTTTAAAAGCTGGATGTAATAATACTAAACTTTTATGCAGGTATAGTTCAGATACATATATGAATACTGAACAAAACTATCATATTAATGAAAATGAATTATTAGTCATAAAGAAAGCTATTAAAAAATTTGAAATATTCTTAAATGAAACATTTTTAATTAGAACTGACAATAAAACAACTATTTCATTCATTAAAAAAAAAATAGTAGATTCGTTACTTAATAAAAGACTAATTAGATGGCAAAGTTGGTTCTCTGCTTATACTGTTTATTTAATATATATAGAAGGAAATAAAAATATTCTAGCTGATATTCTAACAGGAGAATTATGCAAAAAATAAATATGGATATTGAAAGTATGAAAACTTATGATATATCTAGAGAAACTGAAGATAAGTCTAATCCAATCATAAATAACTACTTAGAAATTGTTGAATTACAAATCTGAAAATTAGAATGCAAGAATATCTTTGGCAATACCATTCTAAGAGAATTATAAATTATATCACCAGAGAAATGACAGAAGGTGAACTACCCTCAATATCTGAACTAAGAGAAAATAGAGATTTTGCAAATCTCAAAATTATAAGAGAAAAATCAAAAGAAAAAACTTATTCAGTTACTGAATTACAAAATTTTACCACAAAATAAGAATCACCTTCCTCAGAAAGAATGCCCACATATGTTAAAATAATACAAGATATATATACAAAGAAAATCAGAGAAATTGCTGAAGAATGGCAACAACTATCACTCTGTGAGGAAAAAATTAACCCCCAGATTTATTTTCTTACAGCAGGAAAGTATCAAGTCGTTTATATTTATGGAAGTACAGATTTAAATCTTGTTTCAGAATTATACAAATGTGGTTTATTCCGCATGATATATTTAGAAGATGAAAATCTTCACAGAGAATTACCAGGACCAATATTTAAAGCAATGAATATCTTCCACCATGTTGTCAAACATTGGAATTTATACGTCAAGTTATACCAAACTTATCCCGAGATAAAAGGAGTTATTTTTCTTATACAGCTTAGAAATTAGAAATACTTATTTAGAATTTGTATTGTTATTATTCTCTTTTCTAAAAAATTCTTTTATAAGGATTAAAGTGTTTTTTTATATATTTTCTTAAAGAATTTCTTAATTCTTACTTTTTTTAGTATTTCTTCCAAAGGGCATAATATTCCATTAATAGTGCTCTTGTGATATGCAAATAAACATCCTCAAAGAACTAAGGTAAACCATGTAAGATCTGTAGCAGTTATTAATGAAAATGATTTAGAACCATCTTCAATCTTTCTGATATGGATAGTAATGAAGAACTATATGAATTATCAGATACTGAAGAAAACTTAATAAATGTAAGTTATTCAGATAATAAAATAAAAGAATACTTATATTCTAATCAATGAAAGAAAATTCTGAATCAAACATAATTAATGATAACTCTATTGAATAAGAAAGACATAATATGTAATCTGAAGAAGCCTACAATAAAATAAGAAAAAGAAAATTATCCTTGAGAACAAAAGACTGTTTTAATGTGTCTATTTTCATTTGAAAAAGAAGCATACATTATAGTATTCGTCAGGGTAAACATCTCATTGATATAACAAATACGGAAGGAAGAACCTGAATACTTTTGTATAACCAACACATAAAAAGACAAGATTTAGAAAGAATAAAAATCCTGAAAAATATAAACATATATATCTTTGGAGGAATTCAAATTTTAATTAAGGCTTAATTCCGTAAAGAAATTGATAGTCCTATAACTATCTGGATATACGATGATAGAACTATACATTCTAAAAAAGATGTCTTACTAGGAGTTATACAAAAAAAATAATTCTATCAAACTCAAATGTTTAATTTATATCCTAACCATGCAGTTAATATCAATGATCGACATTTAGATAGATCTCTTACACTACGACACAAATTAGACAGAATAAAATTAAGAGAAGGCAGTGTTGTTTACAACACTACTTATCAAACCGCATACGTATACAGTTATCAATACAATATTGTAGCGTTTAAACCACATACAGACTTAATTCACTTAGACCCTCTCTTTTCTCATATAGGTCAAACCATTCAACCCAAAGAAATTAATGAACTAGAAATAACAGCACCCTCATCAAATCTTCTCCTTGACTTTGATAATGATAAAAATTATAGAAGTCAAAGACATCCAAAACTCAATTTCATAGAAAATAATAATTCTCTTTTCATACAACCAAGACGGTCTCTCGATACGAGCATTATTCGATCTATTTTTCTTAGAGCATCTCCAAATATAAGAGAAGATAATAATAATCAATTATTAGTAACTGATTATTATATCTCTCCAGAAAGAAAATGAAATATTTTATTAGATACTGGATCTCATCGATCATATATATAGATAAAATTTAATATCAATAAATTTACAAACGCTAAAAGATACTCCATACATCTACCAAGATTATCTTGGACAAAAACACTTTTGTACTCATGAAGCTAATATACTTATTGGATTTTGGGATATAAATAATCACCGAATTGATTTCTAACATCTATTCCTAACTGATGACAAAAATTCAAATCATATTTTAGTAGGAATGAATTTTCTCCAACAATATACTATAACATTTACACATAAAACCGTCAATATAGATAATTATACCTTACCACGGAATGGGGTTTCATAGCTATACTAGTGTCGAATTATATATCCCTACATACGAACTTACTCCAATACATGTTTTATGTGATACAGGTAGCGATATCACCGTATGTAAGAAAATTATAATTCAACCAAAAATACCAATTCATTCTGAAGAATTATTACTCGAAACATTTAATAGTCTTCATNTATAATAATAATCAATTATTAGTAACTGATTATTATATCTCTCCAGAAAGAATATAGATAAAATCTAATATCAATAAATTTACAAACGCTAAAAGATACTCCATACATCTACCAAGATTATCTTGGACAAAAACACTTCTGTACTCATGAAGCTAATATACTTATTGGATTTTGGGATATAAATAATCACCGAATTGATTTCTAACATTTATTTCTAACTGATGACAAAAATTCAAATCATATTTTAGTAGGAATGAATTTTCTCCAACAATATAATATAACAATTTACACATAAAACCGTCAATATAGATAATTATACCTTACCACGAAATGCGGTTTCATAGCTATACTACTGTCGAATTATATACCCCTACATACGAACTTACTCCAATACATGTTTTATGTGATACAGGTAGCGATATCACCGTACGTAAAAAATTATAATTCAACCAAAAATACCAATTCATTCTGAAGAATTATTACTCGAAACATTTAATAGTCTTCATGCAATAAATGAATATTGGACTAACAAATTCTTTGTAATTCAATCCGCCCTTCCTAAAATACATAAATTATGGTGTAGCTCCAAAAATTGCCCAAATTTAATTCTTTGAAATTATTTCTTTAAAACCTTATTATCATTTACTCAATCTGAGAACGAAATTACTTTGATCACCCCCAACAATTATCCACTTAAATGCCCAATAATTAAAACTCCACAAATTCATTCCACCACATCAATTTTCTACAACCAACGTGGTGATTATACTTTTAACCAAAACATGAAAGCTGCTTTCCCTCATATCTACACTTAAGAATATATAATGCACTTTCTCGTGAAAATTCCAAACTTACAAAACTTACTAAATCAATGGAATGTTATGCTCTTTGGATTAAAAAATACCTCATAAATATTTCAGAAATAAATTAAAACTATCTATAGTGAATTATCAAACTTTTGTCTTATATACATAGATGATATCCTAATATTTAGTCAAACCATCACCGAGCATTAAAACATTTAGCTTTGTTTTCTTAAAAAGCNTAAAACTATCTATAGTGAATTATCAAACTTTTGTCTTATATACGTAGATGATATCCTAATATTTAGTCAAACCATCACCGAGCATTAAAACATTTAGCTTTGTTTTCTTAAAAAGCTCAGAAACATGTAATAGTATTAAGCAAAAGGAAAGTCGTCGTCTTAACCAACATTATTGAATTTCTAGGACTTATCATATATAAGAGTGCAATTAAACTATAAGAACATGTTTTAACAAAAGCTGATCATTTTAAACAAATAAATAATCAAAAAGATTTGCAGCGCTTTTAGGATGGATCAATTATGCTGAAACATTTATAAAAAATCTCGCAAAATTAAAAGCTCCGTTACAAAAGAAATTACGAAAAAATATGATTTGTATTTGGGATGAAAATGATNGTCAAAAAGATTTGCAGCGCTTTTAGGATGGATCAATTATGCTGAAACATTTATAAAAAAACTCGCAAAATTAAAAGCTCCGTTACAAAAGAAATTACGAAAAAATATGATTTGTATTTGGGATGAAAATGATCAAAAGATTTTACAGCAGATTAAGAATCTATGTAAAAATCTTTCAAAACTACATTTACCAATCATTGATGATTATTTAATTATAGAAACTAACAGCGCTGAATTAGCATGGGTGCAATTTTAAAAACTCGACGTAATAATACTGAACTTTTATGCAGATAAAGTTCATGTACATACACGAAAATTGAACAAAACCATCATATTAATGAAAAAAAATTATTAGCCATAAAGAAAACTATTAAGAAATTTGAAATATTATTAAATGAAATATTTTTACTTAGAGCTGACAATAAACAGATTCGTTACCTAGTAAAAGACTAATTAGATGACAAAATTAGTTCTCTACTTATACTTTTGATTTAGAATATATAGAAGGAAATCAAAATGTTGTAGTTGATATTCTAACATGCGAATTATACAGGAAAAAAATATGAATATTAAAAGTATGAAAACTTATGATATATCCAGCAAAGCTGAAGATAAACCCAATTTAGACATATATGACTACTTAGAAATTGTTGACTTACAAATCTGGAAGTTAGAATGCGAGATTTTCTTTGACAATATCATTCTAAAAGAATTATTTAAAGTAAAAAATTATCTCACCATAGAAATAACAGATGGTGAGCTACCNTTAAATGAAATATTTTTACTTAGAGCTGACAATAAACAGATTCGTTACCTAATAAAAGACTAATTAGATGACAAAATTAGTTCTCTATTTATACTTTTGATTTAGAATATATAGAAGGAAATCAAAATGTTTTAGTTGATATTCTAACATGCGAATTATACAGGAAAAAAATATGGATATTAAAAGTATGAAAACTTATGATATATCCAGCGAAGCTGAAGATAAACCCAATTTAGACATATATGACTACTTAGAAATTGTTTTACAAATCTGGAAGTTAGAATGCGAGATTTTCTTTGGCAATATCATTCTAAAAGAATTATTTAAAGTAAAAAATTATCTCACCATAGAAATAACAGATGGTGAGCTACCCTCGATATATGAACTAAGAAAAATTAGAGATTTTAAAAATCTCAAAATTACAAGAGAAAAATTAAAAGAAAAAGCTTCTTCAGTTACTGAATTACAAAATTTCACTGCAAAAGAACCATTTTCCTCAGAAAAAATGTCTACATATGCTAAAATACTACAAGATACATCTACAAAGACAATCACAGAAATAACTGAAAAATGAGAGCAACTATCACTCTATAAGAAAAGAATTAACCGCCAGATTTATTTCCATAAAACAGGAAAGTATCAAGTTGTTTATATTTATGTAAATACTTATTTAAATCTTGTTTCAGAATTATACAAATGTGGTTTAATCCGCATGATATATTTAGAAGATGAAAGTTTTCTAAGAGAATCACCAAAATCAATATTTGAATCAGTGGATACCTTCCACCATGTTGTCAAACATTGAAATTTATACATCAAATTATATCAAACTTATTCTGAGATAACATGGGGAGTTATTTCTCTTATACAGCTTGAAGTTAGTAGTGAGTCATTTACTCAGAAATACAAACCTACAAAATTACTACATCAGAGATCTACCGCTGAAAACTCAAATCAAATATGGAACAAAGAAATTTGATTCATCAAATATTTTGGTATATTACTGCTCCGAACAATTATTCATATATAGTCATTGTAAACAACCGACAAGAAAAATATATGAAATAATGTATAAAAAATTGATGTGTATCCTAAGTAAGAACAACATAGTTGTTAGCAAAGAGATTAAAGAAATATTTGTCAGAAATTACAAAAAGCGAAAATACATAAATGTATGTACTGCTAGAATAAAGATATTATACAGGGAATACGAGACAAACTCGAAGCCAAAAATAGTGGAACCCAGCTGTAAAAAAAGGAATATGATGTAAACATGCTAACTCACCGGATTATTATCAACCCGAAAAATAGTGGAAGCCAGTTGTAAAGAAAGAAATCTGCTGTACACATGCCAACTTACTGAATTATTATCAACCAGTGTTGAAAGCAATAAAGAATTTAGTCGCGTACATCAATTATATCTTCCACTTGCAAAAAATATTCTAAACCAGTAAAGCATCAATTATATCCTCTACTTAATACGTCAGCAATGAAGAAAATGTATTTCTCTCATGCCTATATATTGCTCTCTTCTCTTTTGAGGGGTTGAGCGAAAGAAGCCAATATTTTACTTCTTCTTCTGTCTACCTCTCCTCTAGTAATCTAATTATGTTTGTTTGTCACTGCGGCTAAGTAAACTTTTCTTGTTCTATGTTTGTAAGTATGTTTTAATGTATTGAAGGTTCTTATGTTTTATTTATTTATTTTGTTTAAATAATACTATATTATTTTGATTCTGCTTCTAGCAACGCTTAGTGTAGGAAATGAATTAAAGATGTGTTTTGAATCTCCGAAGTATTTACATAGGGTTATGGTCTGTTATGAATTCGAATGATCTTGTTGAGTCCTAATTTGTTTCAAAAATCCACGAAGAAAAGTATAAAATGAACCGGATATTTTAAGGTCAAACCCTAAAATAAGAAGAATCAAAGTAAGATAATATTATATTAAACTCTCAAAAGGAAGCTTGATGGACACAAATATTTTAGAACATACAAATAACACTAGAGTGAGAAGATTTTGTTAATTATAGAAGATGATATAAACAAATTAGAAATAGGAATAGGAAATTTAAAGAAAAAAAGTTAGCAATGATATCAAGGAAATAGAATAATTAGAATACAAAATAAAATACAATTTATTATTACAAAAATGATATATGCAACATTATGATTTTNGGAAAAAAAGTTAGCAATGATATCAAAGATATAGAATAATTAGAATACAAAATAAAATACAATTTATTATTACAAAAATGATATATGCAACATTATGATTTTNCCAAAATTACAAAAGAAAAATCAAAAGAAAAAGCTTCTTCAGTTACTGAATTACAAAATTTCACTGCAAAAGAACCATCTTCCTCAGAAAAAATGTCTACATATGCTAAAATACTACAAGATACATCTACAAAGACAATCACAGAAATAACTGAAGAATGACGACAACTATCACTCTATAAGAAAAGAATTAACCTCCAGATTTATTTCCATAAAACAGGAAAGTATCAAGTTGTTTATATTTATGTAAATACTTATTTAAATCTTGTTTCAGAATTACACAAATGTGGTTTAATCCGCATGATATATTTAGAAGATGAAAGTCTTCTAAGAGAATTACCAAAATCAATATTTGAATCAGTGGATACCTTCCACCATGCTGTCAAACATTAGAATTTATACATCAAATTATATCAAACTTATTCTGAGATAACATGAGGAGTTATTTCTCTTATACAGCTTGAAGTTAGTAGTGAGTCATTTACTCAGAAATACAAACCTACAAAATTACTACATCAGAGATCTACCGCTGAAAACTCAAATCAAATATGGAACAAAGAAATTTGATTCATCAAATATTTTGGTATATTACTGCTCCGAACAATTATTCATATATAGTCATTGTAAACAGCCGACAAGGAAAATATATGAAATAATGAATAAAAAATTGATGTCTATCCTAAGTAAGAACAACATAGTTGTTAGCAAAGAGATTAAAGAAATATTTGTCAGAAATTACAAAAAGCGAAAATACATAAATGTATGTACTGCTAGAATAAAGATATTATACAGAGAATACGAGACAAACTCGAAGCCAAAAATAGTGGAACCCAGCTGTAAAAAAAGGAATATGATGTAAACATGCTAACTCACCGGATTATTATCAACCAGAAAAATAGTGGAAGCCAGTTGTAAAGAAATAAATCTGCTGTACACATGCCACCTTACTGAATTATTATCAACCAGTGTTGAAAGCAATAAAGAATTTAGTCACGTACATCAATTATATCTTCCACTTGCAAAAAATATTCTAAACCAGTAAAGCATCAATTATATCCTCTACTTAATACATCAACAATGAAGAAAATGTATTTCTCTCATGCCTATATATTGCTCTCTTCTCTTTTGAGGGGCTGAGCGAAAGAAGTCAATATTTTACTTCTTCTGTCTACCTCTCCTCTAGTAATCTAATTATGTGTGTTTGTCACTGCGGCTAAGTAAACTTTTCTTGTTCTATGTCTGTAAGTATGTTTTAATGTATTGAAGGTTCTTATGTTTTTTTTATTTATTTTGTTTAAATAATACTATATTATTTTGATTCTGCTTCTAGCTACGCTTAGTGTAGGAAATGAATTAAAGATGTGTTTTGAATCTCCGAAGTATTTACATAGGGTTATGGTCTGTTATGAATTCGAATGATCTTGTTGAGTCCTAATTTTTTTCAAAAATCCACGAAGAAAAGTATAAATTGAACCGGATATTNCTTCTTACTGAAATTTCCACTCTGATTTGACGAGCAGCCGTTCTTCTTGTGCTCGCAAAAAAGTTCTGATGGCTTAAGCTCGTCACAATCACTGATGAGAATAAAGCCATTGCATATCCTTATCAGGGAAACCCAAAAGGAGATTCAAGCCTGAGTGGGCATGGATCATAAGCTGAGTATCGCTTTGGATGGAAACTGGAATCCTTGAAAGCTAATTTCATGAGGGGAATGCATCCACCACTCCAGAGAGAAGAATCCAAGGATATATCTCCTTCGGAAACGGATGTAGCTGTTGGGAGGGTTGGCAAAAAGAGCTGGCCTTGGGTTGTGGCATTTCATGGGGGCTGTCTGAAAACGGATTTAGAGCAGGATTTAACCTAAATCTTGCCAACCGGTCAATTTGGACAAAATAAATAAGGATTTCAAGGATTTCGGCCGTAAATCCAGGATTTACTCAATCATGTGAATCAGCCGATTCAGTATATCCAGGATGGGATGTTAAGTTACCTTACTCAATGGTTTCGGGTGGGAGCAGAGCTGAAAGAGGAGAAAGATGGGAGTTTGGGGTCTCTGTACGCCGCGATCGCGTCGTTGCATTCCTACTTAACTCTAATCGCGACGGGTTGGTCAGGAAGGCGGTGGTTTTGGGTGAAACCGGAAGGGGGGTGGCGGAGGCGGGGAAATAAGCGGGGATTTTGGGTAGAGAGGAGAACTTTGGCCGCGAAACCGGGAGGGGGAAAATGGTGGCGTGGGGTAGGGAAGGAGAGTTTGGGCTATTTATTTATTTTTATTTAAATGAATTTAATTGATTGATAATTAAGAATTAGTTTATACATTACAAAATTAATTATGATTATATAAATTTAAATATAATTATTTACTATTGCTTAATGAATAAAAACAAATTTAAATTTAAAATATTTTAATAACATTCTAAGTAATTGTTAACTAATATGTTAATCATTAATTAATATTAAATTATTATTTAATAAATAATTAGTTTAATATTATTTTAATAAAAATTAAATAGTTTAGTAAATGATTAAATATCAATTAATATAATTAAAAATAAAAGTTTATTTTATTTTAATTTAATTTAAAAATATTTTTTTATCATAATAATAAAATAATCGAAGTTACATAACAATTTTTAACTTCTGACTGGGGTTGACAAACAGTTTGACGGGATCTAAGTAGATTTCTTAAATCTGTTTCCAAACATTTTTTTGGGATTTAACCATTTCTAGATTTACTACATCTGGATTTGCAGAATTTATTAAATCTTACTTAAATCTAATCAATTCCCATACAAACCCTTAAGGTTTTTCTTCTATTAA
>JXCR01027749.1:5150-45608 GCA_002079205.1 Phalaenopsis hybrid cultivar
AAGTCTAATAAAAATATAAAAATAATTTTTGTAATTAAAAGACTATTTTCTATTTAAAATAAATCATGAAAATTGATCTAAAATAAAATAATAATAATAAAAATTTAATTAAAAAATCATGAAATTTTACCTAAATTTTTCTCTAACCTAAGGAATCCTATGATAATTTTCTCATAAATAAAAACTTTATTTTGAGATGTTAAATAAATCACCTTTTGAAAACCTTATTTTCTGGATTTAAATAATTATCTAAATTAAATTAAATTTGGAGAGGTCCACATATTCTCCTCTAACATTTTAACCTCATGGATAATACTATAAACCCTCAAAATTATTTGAGTTGTGTTTAATGAGTTATGAGTTGAAGTGCCCCAAGTGCAAAGTGGTAATNTATAGAAATGTAATTCAAAAAATCATGAAATTTTGCCTAAATATTTCTCTGACCTAAGGAATCCTATGACAATTTTCTCATAAATAAAAACTTTATTTTGAGAAGTTAAATAAATCACCTTTTGAAAATTTTATTTTCTGGATTTAAATAATTATCTAAATTATATTAAATTTTGAGAGGTCCACATATCCTCCTCTAATGTCCTAATTACCTCATGGATTTGATACTCTAAACCCTCAAAATCATTTGAGTTTTGTTTAATGAGTTATGAGGTGAAGTGCCCCAAGGGCAAAGTGGTAATTTTAGGCTTTGGTGCCTTAATCAAAATTTATGATTATCAAAAGGAAAATGGGTACTTTTAATAAACTTGCAAGTACAACCTTTGAGGTGGTGGAGCGAGAAGGCTTGACAAGTATGCTTTTAAATTAAAGCATTTACTTTCTTTTACTTCTTATTTCAAACTTGCATATTAAACAACGATGTCACCCTGCATGAAAACTTAAAAATGCTAGGATAGCCACAAAACAAAAACCAAAACAAAAATCAAACAAGATAAAAATTACCTCCACAACATTCAAAATATAAGACAACTCAAAATTTAATCACAAACATTACAAAAAATAATTGCAACTAAATTAAGACGTCTTTATCGGATGATCAAGAATCCCCAAAACATTGAAAATATAAAATAACTCAAAATTTTATCTCAAACATCACAAACAACAATTGCAACAAAATTAAGATGTCTCTATCGGATGATCGGGAATCCCTCGAAGGAGTTAACCTACTGTTGCTAACAAGACTTCCCATGGTTTAAATGAAAGTACAAAACTCATTAAGTTGAGTTTAATAAATTCATTTGGACTAAGTGAATTAAAAAGAAAATAGTGGTACCAAAATGTGAGAACCTTAGGATCCTAACCGGTGTCGCTCTAATCAACTTTAATATGCCCTCCTAATATTTAAAGAACCATAACCATAGGGACATTTGATTTGACATCACAGCCTGACACATTAGAAAACCTAAACTCACCGCGATGAGGAGCTTGGAGCCAGCATTGTGGGTAGCACAACCATCTTCAATAACAAAACTATCTACATCAGCTAAACCATCTTTCCTTAGAATTAAACAACAAGCCATATGATTTTGAGGTTGTTGCTTATGCAACATAAATCCTCACCTTCTCTTTAGGCCTTAGCACAATCATGTTGTGCAATATAATCCCTAACTCGTCTTAAGATCCCGAGGTTGTCATTCGTCACGACTTAAACCCTCAAATCTTCCAAGCTATTTATGTGATCGTTTAACACAAATGTAAGCCCTAAATTAATAAAATTGATAGGATGAAACATTTAAATATTTCTCCTCAAAATTGAAGTTAAACATTAGGATAACTTGGGAAGTCACCGAGGTTCTCCTCCGAATGTATGACACCCCTAGTTCTTCCTCCTTTGGACTCTACAACAAAATATTCCAAATTTTGAACCATTCCTCTTTCATACATCTTTGTTCGATCTCGTTGAAAAGTCCTATCCTTTTAACCTCTTTGAAGATATTATTTCCTAATTTTTATCAAGAGTTTTCTTAGGTGACCTCAAATATCTAAAATGTAATTAACTATAGGGGCTTGTCCTTATAGGAAACTTTTCCAAACCTAGCTTAATATAATGCCTATTTAATTTTTCATAGTAAATGGGGGAATTTTTTGGCAAATAAAATAGTTTTGTAGACCAAACGGGTGTCATATATTTCTTAGTTTATTTGATTGAGCCTTATCCTCAAGTCTTGTGTTTATCTTTCACGATAGATACAGGGTTTGAGGTATAGTGCTCTTTCATTTAAACTATAAAAAATATATGATCAGTTTGATTTCATATTTTTCTAAACTATATATATATAAATTAAACGTCTTTTTGAAGTGGGCAATGAGATTTCAATTCTGGTGGCTGTTAGTTTCTAATGTGTAACTCATTAAAACAAAGCTTTACTCTTTCGACAGTTTGTCTGTAGCTTATCAGGGATAGAATTTGATTGGTATTTTGAGCTGCCCTATGGATCAATAAAAATATTCTCCAAATTAGAGCTGTTGTTTGTAAAGCAATTTTCAGCAGCTCAGCATCATATTTATATTGGAGATCTCATGATAGAAAGATAAAAGCCTAATGAGATTTTGGTGGATTATATCTTGAGGTGGAGAAACCTTAGCATGAAATGTAAACCTTAGCTATAGAAACATCATGCAATTGAGATTCTACTTAAAAGCATCCATGAACTGATGGCTTTCATGCTTAAGGGATTCACCATCAAGTTCTTCGAGAAGCTACTCAGCAAAGCTAGCAATCTGCAATAAGAAGTCAATGGATTCTCATGAAAAGGACGAGAAGTCTAGAACAACCAGGTTATTCGAGAAAAAGTCCGAGATAGTGGAAACATTCAATTAAGGGAAAGCAGTCGATGAGGATATAGGCAGATGATTCTCATCAAAGTTCCCAATAATCATCACAACATACTCAACAACAACAAACACAACAATATGGCCAGTCTAGGCAGCAGTCACACTAGGGAGGATTGTACAGAGCATAAGGTAGAGTGAGTTTGAATCTTTCAGAACAAAAAAAAAGAGGATATATCATTTCAAAGATGAGGATGTGCCAAAGATGTTTAGAAACTTGATGAAGAAGTCCGAGTTCATATTACTTAAACCGAAGAAGCTGGAGGAAATTGACAAGAAGGAGTATCCCAATTTTTATCCCTACTACATGATGTTGAGACATACAATAGAGGGCTGTTACGTTTTCAAGAACTTGCTTGAGAGGAATTGTAAAGAAGGAAATATAACAATCCCAAGGGATTATTTAATAGAACCTGAAAAAAGTTCTGTAAATATGATTTCAACCAAGCAAATCACTTCGATAGATCCTTATTTAGAAGAAGATGGATGGAGTACAGTTTGGAGTAGGTCAAGAAGATACTGGATCAAATTCAGAACACTTCAGTGCAAGAAACCGTTCAGAGTCTACAACCTACTAAGCCCAAGATAGAGATTTCATCAGAGAAACCACCACAACCAGAAGTGAAAGAGAAGAGCGACGTCGTGAAGACCAATAGTGCGGGTGGTAGGATAGGAGCTGCTTCTATTAGATTGGTTGTTTCAAATTTGGGGAAGAAAATCCTCAAACCCCTGACCATGTATTATTATCTTTTTGCTCGATCGGGGTATTATGAATATAATAATTATGATTTCGGCTACGTTTTAACTGTTTTTAGTGATAACATAACTGACTTTGCTCAATCTAACTTCAATCTCAATTCCCAAACCAATCCTCAAATCATACACAGGTCCAATAAACTCATTAAAAGAATGAAGAAGATGTTGACAACACCGGTTACGATAGCGCCAAGAGTGAGGAGCCAGTCCTTGAGTGCCATGATGCACCACTAGCTATCAACTTGGATCTCTCCGATGAAGAAACAGAGACACCAAAAATTTTGCCTACAACATCTCAGAAAGAAGAAATCATAGAAGTAAATCTAAGGAGCATGAAAGTGTTACCCTCGAGGTCAGCTCCAGTGGATAAAGGAAAATAAATAGTAACTCAGGAAGAGCTACCTCCACCTCCACCAGTAGAAGAACCACATAACCAAGTAAAGCTGGAGAATTATACAAAGTGGATTATAATGTGATAGCTCATCTTAGGAGGTTGCCAGCCAAACTAAGCATTTACGACGCTCTAGTCTTATAAAAGGAACTGAGAGAATCTCTCATTACAGCCTTTCTCGCCCACATATTTGCTTAGCTCAGTTGGCCAGCACATCCTCAGATGAAGTTTGTTTTTTAAAAGAACATCCTGGGATAACCTTTACAGATGAAAACTTGTTGCTTGGTACTACTTACCACAACCGACCGCTCACATTCTCTGTTAATATCAACAATTTGTATTGTCCAGAGTTTTGGTAGACCCAAGAGCATCACTCAACCTAATGAGTCTACAAACATTGGCATATGTGGATATTGAAGCTCAAGAGCTTATAGTTGATAAAATGATATTGAGAGGATTTAACCAAAAGGGAGAAAGAGCCCTTGGATCGATTACACTATTAGTGAAAGTCGAAGAACTAGTAACAACCGCAAAACTCCATATCATCGATGCAGAGACTTCTTTCAATGCTTTACTTGGATGACCATGAATTCACGAGCATAATATGGTTTTGTCATCTCTACACCAATGCATAAAATATTTCAAAGAACCATAAGAACATTGTGTTAGAGGAGATTTACAATCATTTTCAGTTCATGAAGTTGGCATTCATGAAGATGCCGCCTACTACGCACCTTCCAAGAAAACTATCTTTTCCCGTAAAGTTGTGATAAATAAAATTGAAGATTCAAAAGAATAAAAAAAAGAAGGCCATTCAACTCCACTTCAACAATCTACTACCATTTCTTCACAATGAGTTAGTAGAGGTTCATTTAGCTCATACACCTGAGATTGAGGTCGGGGATATGGATGAGGAAGAACCAAGACATTTGTTGAACGGACTAGGCCGATCATCAACATTGATGTGGAAGAAAGTTTTGACGAAGAAAGCTCTGAGGAAGAAATGATGATGACAAAACAAAACAAACCACATTATGAAATTTCCTTGGAAGATGCAGAAAAAAGGTAAATATAATTCAATGTATGATCGGATTAACCACTATATGAACGCCATGAACTTTACTCCAATCTACCCTTAAGAGGTTGAGAGTTTAGAGGTCAAGGAAGTTCGTAGCATTGGTTCAAAGCCGATCAAGTTTTACCATGCTTCCTCTTTTACTAGTTCTGAAAATCATGTAAATTTAGAAGAGGATTCTAATGAATTAATGAAATCATCTTTTGGTTACTTTTCTTCTTTTGCAAAAAAAATTAATTCAACAGAGTATGTGCAAAAGAAAATGCCAAAGGATAAGCTACAACTTTTTAAAAAATTGTGGAATATTAAAAATTGAACTCCTAACTCAAAATATGGTCTCAAACTGTAAGACCAATTGATGACTTGGAATTTTGCATGGTTGTCATTAGTGGATTGGAAGAGGATTGCCTCAATATAAAGGATGACTCTCAAGATCAGTTAATAGATGATTCCCCACCAGAATTTGAAGAAGAAATTAAGTCAAAAGTGAATGAATTGAAAGAAATTAACCTCGAGACTGACCAGCTCCAACCCGCCTTTATAAGTTCTCTACTCAATAAGGAATAATCCACAAAATTGATAGAATTATTGTCAGAATTTAAAGATTACTTCGCATGGAGTTATGATGAAATGCCAGGGCTGTCAATAGAAGTTGCAATTCATAAACTCGGGGTGTACAAATATATGACCCCAGTAAAACAAGCTCCCAGAAGAATGTGCCTCGAGGTAGAGCAACAAGTCATTGCTGAGGTGAAGAAGTTAATAGACGCTAACTTTATAAGAGAAGAGAAATACCCCACATGGTTAGCCAACATTGTAATGGTTAAGAAGAAAAATGGACAAATCTGTGTATATGTCGACTTCAGGGATTTAAAAAAAGCATGTCCAAAGGATGAGTTCCCGTTACCAATACCAGAATTGATGATGGATATCACAACGACACATGAGATTTTTTCTTTCATGGATGGATCATCAGGATATCACCAAATCAAGATGGTTCTAGAAAATGCAGCACTTAGCATTCAGGTCACCAACTGGGATCTTTTGCTACATAGTGATGCCATTCGGGTTGTAGAATGCTGGAGCAACTTATTAATGAGTTATGACGAAGATCTTTGATGACCTCATTCACAACCAAGTGGAGTGCTACGTGGATGATTTGGTCATCAAGATCAAACAAAAAATAAACTATTTTTATGATTTAAGGATTGTGTTTGAACGATTATGACAATATAATATAAAGATGAATCCCTTAAAATACGCCTTCAGCGTTACCTCCAGAAAATTTCTAAGTTTCGTTATCTGTCATTGGGGAATCAAGATTGACTCGATAAGATTAAAGTTATGTTGGAAATGCCTCCTCCCAAAACTATGAAACAACTTTGCTCCTTCCAAGAAAAATTGATATATTTGAGACGCTTTATTTCTAATCTCTCACAAAGGTGTCAGTCTTTCTTGGCATTAAGTAAAATAGATGCCAAATTTATTGGGAAGAAAAATACCAATGCGCCTTTGAGGATGTTAAACGACACTTAATGACACCTTCTGTTTTGGCAGCCCCTATCCTGAGAAAATGGTTGATACTTTATACTGCGGCCTTAGCCGACTCTCTCGGAGCCCTGTTGGCTCAAGTCAATGATGAGGGTAAGGAAAATGAGCACTACTACTTGAGTCACCATCTAATATCAATAGAGGTAAAGTATCTGCCTATTGAGAAGCATAGTCTAGCTTTAATTTTTGCTGCCCAAAAGCTTAGACATTACATGCTTTCTCATTAGATTACACTTATTTCAAAAGTTAATCCATTACAATATTTGATGACTCGACCAACACCTTTTGAGCGTTTAGCAAGATGGTCAATGCTTTCATTGCAATTCAATATAACTTTTATTCTCCTCTGCGCTATTAAGGGACATATTTTAGCATATTTTCTCGCAGTGCACCCACTTCTAACTAGATCTCCGCTCAACAATGAGTTACCAGATGAACAGATACTACAAATAGAACTGTTCAGTTCTAGACATTGGGAAATGTACTTTGATGGGGCTTACTTAGCCAGAAAAGACAAAGGATCAGAGATGATTATACCAGGCAAGGCATGAATTGGGCTGATTTTTATCACGCTAGATAATGGTATGTTGAGATTCTCCTATCACCTAACAGAACCATGTACAAATAAAAAAGCAAACTATGAAGTATTAATCACTGGGTTGGAATTAGCAATCTCCATGGATATAACAGATATTGCCATCTATGGCAACTCGCAACTCGTCATCCAAAAAGTTGTCGGACAATACAATATTTTGAAACCAAGGCTAGCAGAATACCATCAGTACACAATGAAACTGCTTGAACAAATCCTAACGTGACTCTATATTGGATTCCTCGAGGAGACAACGCCCATGCTAACACTTTAGAGAAACTTGCCAAGGAACTGACATGTCCACCAGAGGATTCAATCCACATTACAGTTCAAGGAAGATAATTTTTGTCTCGGATCGATCTTGAGAATTTACTCAAACTCATAAAAGGAGTGATGATTGTAGTTACTGAGATCAATGAAGACTGGTGCAAGTCATTGACAGAATATTTACAAACTGGAAAGCTGCCAGAACATAAGTCTGAGGAATGCCACATCATGAGAAGAGATATGTCATATGCTATAGTGGGTGATGTCCTTTATAGAAGATCGTTTGATCATATGTGGCTGCAATGTCTGAGCAGAGCTGAAGCACATAATATTTTCAAAGAAGTACATGAAGGATTGTGTGGTGCTCACCAGTGAGGGCCGAAAATGAAAATGAAGATTAAGAGACTCGAATATTATTGACCAACAATGATATTCAATTACATGGATACAAATAGATGGTCTCACCTTTTCCAAGTGCATAGGGGGTCTTACACTAACCTCTGAATATGCTACACCCAACTGTTGCCTCGTAGCAATTCAAGTGTTGGGGCATGGACATAATAAGTCCGATAGACACTCCATCCTCTAAGGAACATAGATTTATTCTCGTCGCTACGGATTACTTTTTAAAGTGGGCAAAGACAGTGTCGTTACGAGAGGTTACAACATAACATGTTCTAGAATTTTTCAAAACTCAAATCGTCTACCATTTCAGTGTACCACGCAGAGTGATTTCCGACAGTGGGACAACCTTCAAGAGCACAAAAATCAAAAATTTTGTCAAAAGAATAGGATAGACTGGAGGTACTCTACAATTTACTATTCCAGGGCAAACGGACTGGTCGAGGCCTTCAACAAGATGCTCATGCAAATCTTAAAGAAAACATTGGATGAAAATAAAAGAGATTGGCATAATAAACTATTAGAAGCTTAGCGGGCCTACCAAACAACGTTTAGAACTCACACTCAATGTACACCTTACGCACTTGTGTACAAATCCAAGGTTGTATTATCAATGGAAGTTCAGAAACTGTCTCTCAGAGTCATCGTCGCCAACCAAATTACAACTGAAGAAAATGCAAAACTCAGACTTGAAGAATTGGAAAGTCCCGAAAAAAAATGACTAGAAACACAAAAATATTTGGAACTTTACCAAGCAAGGATGGTGTGAGAACATGACAAATTGGTCCACCCGAGGGCGTTCAAAATTGGTGAACTTGTTCTAGTTCTCAAAAGGCCTATTCTTGCACACCGAAAGATAGGTGAAAATTTTGAACCAACTTGGGAGGGACCATTCTTCATAGAGGAAGTTTAATCAGGAGGAGCTTACCAGTTGGTGCATTTCTGAGGTGAAATACATATGTTGCCGGTCAATAGCTACTACTTGAAGACATATTACCCAACATGACGCTACGTGAAACTAACTTTTTGAAACTTTGATTGTTCTGGGGTTATTTATTTGGCCAAGTGTCTGTGACTGGGTCCAAAATTTTGTAATAAAATTAACCTCAATAAAATAAAAAAAATTTATTTGGAATTTTCTCATTTTATTTCCCTTCTTCTATTTCTAATTTTTAACTTTCATTAAATTAAATTAAATTAAATTACATAAATAAAATTTGCACAGGTATGAATTAAAACTTGTGTTTAATAAGTGCTTGGTTTTTGTTCTTATTCATGCTAAATTTCAACGGACTGATGATTTTCTGTCTTCTGTAGAAAAATGTTGGGATAAAAGCTGATTTTCACCTTTATAGGTGGCTTAAATCTCGCACTGAACAAAGAAAGGGCAGCTCAGGGTGGTATCGTAGATTTTGACTTAGACTTCGGTCAGGTTAATGCAAACTATGAGGGTCCCCTGATGGACATAGTCAGCCGCTAAGAGAAGGAAGGGTTACTGTCACTGTTGAGGATTAATACTAAAGAAGACTCCTCTCTGAAAAGTAAGAAAGTGATAACTCAACAAATTCTTATGAAAGGGACTAGCCGTTTACCATACATGATAACCACATCAACGAGGAATTTAATTGGTGCTAATGATGAAAGTGTGCTGGATGCGACATTAAAAAGAAATCAATGCCGAAATGCTAATCATCGCAACACAGAGCTTTTCTACAAGAGGAAAAGAGATGATTACAGGAGGCAGAAAACACACTCACCCCGATTCTTGAGGGGAAAATTTACAATCATTGCATGAAAGAGTTTTCTACTAGTCTGCCTACTATAAAGGACGAGTTCGAGTTTCCTACAAAGAAGATACTACCAGCAATACCAGATGAACTTTGCAGGGGTTGCCTGATGTGCAATGTTGAGGTTCCTACACAAGCATCAATAGGAGAAGCATTCGTGGAATGCCCGCATGCAATGTTCTCCACTTAGACCACTGCAGTTCTTTTGAGGAGTTCATAGCCACCGACACGGGACGACAGGAGACAGTTTACCCAGATACTGAGTCGCATATTTCATTGCCTACGAAGCCAAGTCAGACATGGTATCCTACAGATGTGGAGATGAGTGAGCCTACTCAATGATCTCAGAGGATCCCCACGGTAGAATTGGAAAGGATAAAAAAGTTAAAAGATGAGAAATTGAATTCTACGAGGAAATAGAAGGAAAATTTGTCAACATTTTGCAAGGCCTGGAGCTGTATACATGAGTCTTCTCCAAAAAAAAATGAAAGAAGAATTCTAGGCAGTATTTTTAACTTGAGAGACAGAGGTTGAGTAGGTCTGCTAATGGAGAGAACTTATTCAGAACCACGAAAGTGGATGTGCGGAAAAAGGCAGGATAACCATCCAATTTGGTTGTTGCTATAATTTTTCCAAAGATAGGCAAGGGAACCCCACAGGCATCTTAAGAAATGATGAGATGGATCTGATGCCTTCTGAAATAAAGAGGATGATCAAGAGGATGGTCAGATGGAGTATACTACCAGCTGCTTGTATTACAAACAGTTGTATAATCAACATCTATAATAAAGGAGATTGCATTCCCCCGGACATAGACCATCATGATTTTCTGAGGCCCTTCTACACGGTGTCCTTCATGAGTAAGAGCAACATACTATTTGAAAAAAAAAATTGATGCTATCAACCCTGGGGAGTTTAGGGGATCTTTTGAGATTCCACTATCGATGGGTTTAGTATTGATTCTTAAAGTAATTAGAGCAGACCTTGCCAAGCACTACATTCCAGGGGTATGACACCGCAGAGTGTCTATGAATTTTAGAAGGATGAACGATAATAAGATGCCATATAGGTTCTAACTAGATCCAGAGTTAGAGGAGCTACGCTCGTACGAGCTATGAGATGGTTGCACCACTAAGTACACGTAAAAGAGAATTCTTGTCCCGGAGTGTGGCTTAGTAAGTCAGCTCGATCAGGAGCTCGTCCCACAGAGGACATATAGATAGTTTTTGTCACCTATTGTACCGTGTCAGAGCAGCATATATGATATGTACTCAGCATATGATGTTTCAGATGTATTCATCATGATTGTCTCTTTTGATGCTTTCAACATGTACTCAGTCTGTAACACCTATTTGAAGCAGATTATTGAAATTTTTTTCATTTTTCAACCTATTTGTAAAATTGCCCTTTTTTGCAATTGATAGAGTAATGGAACCATACATTGGTTCTAAATTACAATGAATAGAGAATAATATAACAAAAGTCTGATATTAAAATTTCAACTTATTTTTTGAAAATCAACCAATAAAAATTAAACTTTGAAATTGTACCTTGATAATTAATATGATAAAGACAACAGAAAAAAGAATGATAGGATTTGTTGAGTTTGTTTCCCTCAAGTTTGAGGTTTCTTACTCTTTTCTTGCGCCGCACGACTATCCTTGTGTGCACCAATTTCTTCACATTTCTCCTGTGTTTCACACTCTGCACAAATTTTCACAAATTTTCCTGACCAATGTCAATCTTCATGTGTCACACATCTATTAGTTTAACACCACAAATTTTCTACACTATTTTCATGTTGTACTTGGGGTCGGTAGCAAAATTCAGATATATTTTTCCACTACCTCTTAGGTTGGATGTGAGTCCCAACTTTTCCTCCCCAACTTAGTAGATATTTCCCTTGTCACCATTTGAGTTGGATATGAGTCCCAAAACTTCCTACATAGCATGACATATATATTTTCCTGCTACCTCTTAGGTTAGATGTGAGTCCTAGCATTTTCTCCCCAATGTAGCAGATATTTCCCTTGTTAGCATTTAGGTTGGATATGAGTCCCAAAGTTTTCCTTCCTAGCGTGACACATATATTTTCCTACTACCTCTTGGGTTGGATGTGAGTCTCAAAGCTTTCCTCCCCAACATAGCAGATATTTCCTTTATCACCCTTTAGGTTGGATATGAGTCCCAAAGCTTTCCTTCCTAGAGTGGCAGATATATTTTCTTGCTACCTCTTGGGTTGGATGTGAGTCCCACCACTTTCCTCCACAACGTAGCAGATATTTCTGTTGTCACTATTTGTGGTGGATATGAATGACAAATATATTTTCTCGCTACCTCTTAGGTTGGATGTGAGTCCCAACGCATTCCTCTCCAACGTAGCAGATATTTTCCTTGTCACCATTTAGGTTAGATATGAGTCTCAGAGCTTTCCTTCTTAGCAAGACATATATATTTTCTCGCTACCTCTTATGTTGGATGTGAGTCCCAGGGCTTTCCTCCCCAACGTAGTAGATATTGTCCTTGTCATCATTTGGGTTGGATATGAGTCCCAGAGCTTTCCTTCCTAGCGTGACTGATATATTTTCACGCTACCCCTGGTTTAGATGTGAGTCCCTGAGCTTTCTTTCCCAATGTAGTGATATACTTCCAATCAGCTCTTGAGTTGGATGTGTGTCCTTGTGCTTTCCTTCTCATTCTAGTCTTTCTGCCACCTCTTATGTTGGATGTGAGTCCTTGTACTTTCCTCCCTAATGTGACAATTTCTTAGGGATAAGTTTAAGACCACCTTAAATGGAGTAAGGCATCCTATTCTCATATTTCAAGATCGGTAGGAGACCACCTTAAATGGAGTAAGACATCTGATTCTCTTTTTGGAGTTGAAACCTAAATTTTAATTCCCATCTTAGGGTCAGTACCTAAAAGTTGATTCCCATCCTCCTAAACCATTGTGATCAAAATCAAAATTTTTTAACAATCCAATTAAATTGAAGCTTCATCGTGACCGTCATGCTCTTTTTCAGAATTCCTTTCCTTCTAATCCTTGACGAGAGTTCCGAATCCTCAATTTAGATCAAGTGTGCACTTGATAATTCCTCAGTGGAAACAATAGTAACTCAATTTTGCTCTTCGTTCTAAGTTTGTTGATTTAGAAGTCTTTGTTGGTTTTTTTGATCTCATCGGTCAATGCCAATACGCGTGGTGTGCTTGCCCAACACACCACACCTATTGGGGGTCCATTTGGTTTAGGTCTAGTTTTTCCTCTTTAGTAGTCTAGGGTCTAGCCATAGGACTTTCTTGTTGACTATTCCTAGGGGACTAGAAAGGAACCCTCACCATTAGAAATTCTAAACTCTTCTTTGCTCAACTTGAAGTTGCATATACTAGTTCTAACCTTTAGCATTTAGTAGGTGAGGCCACTATAGAGGAGCTCAAGGAGAGTTCCAATAGGACTGCTTGGTGTGGTCTTGGTTGCTCCACTCACACACTTGCACATTACACTTCCACTCACTTTCTTAAGCCCAGGCTTACCTAGCTTTGACCCCTTAACCCTTTGGGAGACTCATGTAGATGGTCCCCTAGACCAACCAACCCTAGGTTAGGGTTTAGCTAAGACCAGTACATGGAGGACCCAAAGTGGAGGATTCCATTGGTCCATAGCTCAAATAGGGTGGTTGACACCTCACTTTCACTAAAATACCACACTTAGCCTTTTGACCCCAAATCTACCCAATTTACCACATTGCCCTTGAAACTCCAAAATTCTCACAAAATCACCCAAAACACTCAAATTTGTCCAAAAATCATGTGAAACCATTTCAAGCCACCCAAATTGCCCAAAACTTCCCAAAATTACCAAAATACCCCTCAAATTGCCAAATTTACCAAAATACCCTTAGTGGCCCAAACTTTCTAAAAACCTTCAAAATCATTTCAAATGTTCCCAAAACTAATTTAGACTCTTTAATTGAACTCAATTTGACCAATTTGATCCATTTTGACCAAAAGCCTCAAATTGCCTTTAAAGGCCCAATTACCCCAATTCACCCAAAATGTCCACCAACTTGATCCCAATTTTCTCCAATTTCAATTCTAAAATCAAATTCATAATGAACAAACAAAATTAAAGCCAAATACAAGCCCAATTGATCCACATTGGAACCAACTTGGACCAAAACTCCCAATTTTACCCCAATTTAGCCATGCCTCCAAATGTCACCAAATTGAATGCCCAAATCCCAAAATTAACACCAAATTAATTTTGAGAACTCTTCATAATATCCCTATAGACCATTCTGAACTCTCAAATTGGACTTGGCCCAACTCTAGCCTAACCTAAACCCAAGTCCAACCCAACTTCCCCAAATTGATCAAATGCTCAAAATCCTTCAAATTGACCCATCTCCAAATCCTTTCTAAACTCTTTATGAAAATCATATACACCAAGTTGCTCAATCAATTGAGTCTAATGTCATGGCTAGCCCAACCCAAACCTAACTTCAAGACAATTTGACCCAAATTGAACACAAGCACCAAAATTGACCAAACCATGCCAATTTGATCAAGCTAAAGCTTCTACAACCACTTTTGGATTCTAGTGACTAGGCTAGACTCACCTAGCCCACCCTAGAGGAGCTATGGATCAATGATCCTCTAATTTACGGGATTTCACCCCATTTATGACCTAAATCAAAATATCCTTGCCAACATGCCTTGCCATTAGGAGTTAACAATCATTAAGAACCCCCTGACCTCCCTGAGCCAACAAATGACTGAAATCTAGAAAAATCATCTAGTGAGATGTTTTTTTTCCTTTTTTTATTCTATATATTTTTTATTATTTGAAGATTTCACATGAAATGACATATGAAATAACACATTCATTTAGCTTGGATTTAACTTGAGTTACGATTGGCTGAGATGAGCTAGATTTCCAGCTTGGGTTAGCTCAAATTTTAGCTCAAATTGATATGGGTTAAATAATTTGAGGTCTTGGTTGACCTGGTTTAACCTAGGTTGACCCAGGTTTGACCTAGGTTGGATTGGGTTGGATATGGGATGACTTGGTTTGACCTGGGTTGGAGATGGGTAGACTAAGGTTAGACCTGGGTAGATTTGGGTTAACTTAGGTTGGCAAAGGTTAGCCTTAGGTTGAACTTAGGCTGACCAATTTAGACCTGGGTTGACACATGTTGACCCAAGTTAGAGCCGGTTGACTTAGGTTGATATGGGTTGACTCGGGTGGTCCTGGGTTAGACTTGGGTTAGGTTGGACTTAGGTTTGGGTTAGGTCAGACCTGAGTTTGGGTTAGGTTAAATCAAACCATGGTTTGGGTTTGGCCAAAGCTAGGTTGGTTTAGGTCAGACATAGGTTCAGATTAGGTTAGACTTGAGTTTGAGTTAGTATTAGTTAAGTTCAGGTTAATCCGAGTCTAACCTAGACCTAAGCCTAATCCAAGGCTATTGTGTGGGTTAACCTAGGCAAAAGTTAACTTGAAAAATTAAACTAAAAGAAGAGAAAATTGGAGACTTACCAGAGAAGAAGCTGATTGGAGGAGGAGGAGGATCGTCAGAGGACTTTTTCTTCTTCCTTCTTCCTCTATTCAAGTAGCCCAAGGTATTTGTTGACCTCACTTTTGGTTGAGATCTAGTTTTTCCTCTTCAGTAGCATAGCTATAGTCATAGGACTTTCTTGTTGACTATTTCTAGGGGACTAGAAAGGAACCCTCACGTTAGAAATTCTAAACTCTTCTTTGCTCAACCTAAAGTTCCATATACTAGTTCTAGCCACTAGCATTTAGTGGGTGGGGCCACTATAGGGGAGCTCAAGGAGAGTTCCCATAGGACTGCTTGGCCTTAGGGTCAACCCTCTAATGGTGTGGTCTTGGTTGCTCTCAAACACACACTTGCACATTACACTTCCACTCACTATCTTAAGCCTAAGCCTACTTAACCCTTTGGGAGACCCATGTTGATGGTCCCCTAGACCCACCAGCCCTAGGCTAGGGTTTAGCTAAGAACAATACATGGAGGACCCAATGTAGAGGATAGATTTGGTCGATAGCTCAAATAGGGTGGTTGGCACCTCACTTTCACCAAAGTACCAAACTTAGCCTTTTGCCCCCAAATCTACCCAGCTTACCAAATTTCCCTTGAAACTACAAAATTCCCAAAAAATTACCCAAAATACTCAAATTTGTCCAAAAATCATGTAAAACCATTTCAAATCACCCAAATTGCCCAAAACATCCCAAAATTACCAAAATACCCCTCAAATTGCCAAATTTACCAAAATACCCTTGGTGGCCCAAACTTTCCCAAAACCTTCAAAATCATTTCAAATGTCCCCAAAATTAATTTGGACCCCTAAATTGAACTCAATTTGACCCATTTTGACCAGAAGCACCAAATTGCCTTTAAAGACCCAATTCCCAATTCACCTTGAATGTCCATCAATTTGATACCAATTTTCTCCAATTTTAATTCTAAGCTCAAATTCATCATGAAAAAACTCAATTCAAACAAAGTTCAAGCCCAATTGATCCACATTGGAACCCAATTTTAGCCCAAGTCAAAAAGCCCCAATTTGACCCAAAATAAAAATCTCATACAATTGAACCCAAAATCCATCCAATTGCCTCAATTTTTCATCATAAACTCTTCAACACACTTCCACATACAAAATTGAACCTTCAATTGGCCTTGGTCAAGCCCCAATTTTACTCAAAGCCAACTTGGACCATAACCCCCAATTTAGCCATGTCTTTAAATGTCATCAAATTGAATGCCCAAATTCCCAATTGACACCCAATTACATAACATCCCTCTAGACCATTTTGAACTCTTAATTTGGACTTGGCCCAACTCTAGCCTAACTTAAACACAAGTCCAACCCAACATGCCTAAATTGATCAAATGCTCAAAATCCTTCAAATTGACCCATCAAATCAAATCAAATCAAAATCACTCCAAATCTTTTCTAAACTTTTTATGAAAATCATCTACACCAAGTTTCTCAATCAATTGAGTCCAATGTCATGGCTAGCCCAACCCAAACCTAACTTCAAGCCAATTTGACCCAAATTGAACCCAAGCACCAAAATTGACCAAGCCATGTCAATTTGATCATGCCAAATAACCCAACCCAAAACTAACTTCTAGACCCTTGTGACCGGGCTAGACTCACCTAGCCCACCCTAGAGGAGGTATGGACCAATGGTCCCCTAATTTAAGGAATTTCACCCCATTTATAGCATAAATCAAAATATCCTTGCCATCATGCCTTGCCATTAAGGGTTAACCATCATTAAGCCCCCCTGACCTTTTGTGAGGCAAGAAATGACTGAACCTTGGCTAGCAACCACCTCAGCAACTGGAAACAACCAGCTCAAGGGAGCCCCAAATGCCCAAAACCCAAAATATAACCTCACTGACTTGGCTCACTCCAATTGGATGCTTGTGCCTTTCTTCCCTCCACCACAACAAGCTTTAGCACCCATCAAACCCCCCTGAGCTTTATAGGCAGTCATGGCTTTAAATTGACCTCTCATAGCAAAGGAAGAGAGAGATAGAAATCTTGGGGAAACTCTGGAAAAATCTCACCAGAGTCTCTCCAAACCTTCTCAAGTTCAATCCCATTGCGCTCATCCGCTCACGACCACCCCACAGAGCCAATTTCTTCACTGAAATTTTCCTCAAACCAGGACAAATTTACCCACACCTTGACAGTCCACCAAAGTTCAATTAACTGTGCCCACACCATCACCAGAGTGAGAGGAGTTGATTCCCCACAAAAGTCCTACCACTGAGAGCCCCTAGCATATTCTTTGATCAACACCTAAAATCGAGCTTGATCAAACTCATAACTAGACAATTCACTAGGGCCTAGGACTTCATCTGAAGGTTTGTTGGACCTAATCAAAGCTGCCATAACCATCTGATTGAGGCCTCCCCTTACAAACAAAGTTATTGAGCCTCAACCCTAAATAAAGCTTATTTTGATTCTTCATGTGTAATGGCTTGATTTCATGCTTGATTAACCATATGTATAAACGTTAGATGAAGGTTTAGAAATAAACCCAATGTGATTTGGTTGAGTCCAGATTGAGATCTTATGGTTTTAGTGTGAACTGTTCTTGGGTTTGAACACTTGGGGATGATGACGGAGATCCATCCGATCGTGTGTTTATTCCATGGACCATCATAATGGATTCAAATGAGGAGATGATACGCGAACCGCAGGACGCGTAGGGCTGAGGTGGCTGGCGGCATCAAATGGCGGAGCGCCATGTGTAAAGCTTGATGTGTCTTATGATAAGCTGGCGCCGTGGTGGATAAATAAGAAAATCAAGATTTTCTGATTTATTTAAATGACTAGAACTTCAAAAATCCATATATTTTCATAAAAAAAATCATAAAAATAAATTAAAAATACCCTCTTGCTCAGTGAACAGAGGAGAATAATGTGGACCAAAAATAATAATGATTTGATAACTCTCTGTTTTTTAATGAATTAAATACCCTCTGTGGTATTTTACTTCATTATGATCAAGCATTGTTCACCATGGCTTTAAATTCTTAGGGTTCATTCGTTATGATAGGGGCTATGCTCTCTGATTTTTCCAAGGTCAGAGAGTATCTCTGTGCTTCTAACTCTAATTTTCAAGCTAAGATGACTATTTTGAATTATTTTAANATCCTTCAAATTGACCCATCAAATCAAATCACAATCACTCCAAATCTTTTCTAAACTTTTTATGAAAATCATCTACACCAAGTTTCCCAATCAATTGAGTCAAATGTCATGGCTAGCCCAACCCAAACCTAACTTCAAGCCAATTTGACCCAAATTTAACCCAAGCACCAAAATTGACCAAGCCATGCCAAATTGATCAGGCCAAACAACCCAACCCAAACCTAACTTCTAGACCCTAGTGACTGGGCTAGACTCATCTAGCCCACCCTAGAGGAGGTATGGACCAATGGTCCCCTAATTTAAGGAATTTCACCCCATTTATGGCCTAAATCAAAATATCCTTGTCATTATGCCTTGCCATTAAGGGTTAACCATCATTAAGCCCACCTGACCTTTGTGAGCCAAGAAATGACTGAACCTTGGCTAGCAACCACCTCAGCGATTGGAAACAACCATGTCAAGGGAGTCCCAAATGCCCAAAACCCAAAATTAAACCTCACCGACTTGGCTCACTCCAATTGGATTCTTGTGCCTTTCTTCCCTCCACCTCAACAAGCTTTAGCACCCATCAAACCCCCCTGAGCTCCACAGGCAGTCATGGCTTTAAATTGACATCTCCATAGAAAAAGAAGAGAGAGATAGAAACCTTGGGGAAACTTTGGAAAAATCTCACCAGAGTCTCTCCAAACCTTCTCAAGTTCAATCCACTTGCTCCAACCACTCACGACCATCCCACAGAGCCAATTTCTTCACTGAAATTTTCCTCAAACCAGGACAAATTTACCCACACCTCGACAGTCCACCAAAGTTCAATTAACTATGCCCACACCATCACCAGAGTGAGAGGAGTTGATTCCCCATAAAAGTCCTACAACTGAGAGCCCCTAGCATGTTCTTTGATCAACACCTAAAATCTAGCTTGATCAAACTCATAACTAGACAATTCACTAGGGCCTAGGACTTCATCTGAAGGTTCGTTGGACCTAATCAAAGCTGCCAAAACCATATGATTGAGGCCTCCCCTCTCAAACAAAGTTATTGAGCCTCAACCCTAAACCAAGCTTATTTTGATTCTTCATGTGTAATGGCTTGATTTCATGCTTGATTAACCATATGGATAGACGCGTCTTGAGTAGATGAAGGTTTAGAAATAAGCCCGAAGTGATTTGGTTGAGTCCAGGTCGAGATCTTAAAGTTTTAGTGTGAACTGTTCTCGGGTTTGAACACTTGGGGATGATGACGGAGATCCTTCCGATCGTGCGTTTATTCCATGGACCGTCACAATGGATTCAAATGAGGAGATGATACGCGGACCGCAGGACGTGTGGGGCTAAGGTGGCCGACGACATCAAATGGCAGAGTGCCGCGTGTAAAGCTTGATGTGTCTTATGATGAGGTGGCGCCGTGGTGGATAAATAGAAAAATCAGGATTTTCTGATTTATTTAAATGACCAGAACTTCAAAAATCCATATATTTTCATAGAAAAAATCATAAAAATAAATTAAAAATACCCTCTTGCTCAGTAAACAGAGGAGAATAATGTGGACTAAAAATAAAAATTATTTGATAACTCTCTATTTTTTAATGAATTAAATACCCTCTGTGGTATTTTACTTCATTATGATCAAGCATTGCTCACCATGGCTTTAAATTCTTAGGGTTCATTCGTTATCATAGTGGCTATGCTCTCTGATTTTTCCAAGGTCAGAGAGTATCTCTATGCTTTTAACTCTAATTTTCAAGCTAAGATGACTATTTTGAATTATTTTAAGTATATAAATTAAAGTATTACTTGAAAAATTATGGGATAAATTTTATTAGGTTACTTGTGGTCAGTGAAGCCTATGAAAAAATATTATGAGGGTTTGAATAATTCTATAAATTTCTATAATTAATTNGTATATAAATTAAAATATTACTTGAAAAATTATGGGATAAATTTTATTAGGTTTCTTGTGGTCAGTGAAGCCTATGAAAAAATATTATGAGGGTTTGAATAATTCTATAAATTTCTATAATTAATTAAATCTATATATTGTATTAGTTTATTTAAATTAAATTTAAATAAAAATTTAACAAAATTAATTCCACATTGTGCATAAAAATCATATTAATCCACTATAAAATTTTGAAAATTATTTGATTAAGTTTAATCACTAAAGTTGATTTTCTAAGAAACATTATATTTTTACACAAAAATAATTATATTAAACTAAAATAAATTTAATAAAATTATAAAAGTGGTTTTCTAAGTTCCTTGTGATCAGGAGCACTTAAGAAAAATAAAAGTAATTTTTGATAAAATATTTAATTTTNCAACAAAATTAATTCCACATTATGCATAAAAATCATATTAATCCACTATATAAATTTGAAAATTATTTGATTAAGTTTAATCAATAAAGTTGATTTTCTAAGAAACATTGTATTTTTACACAAAAATAATTATACTAAATTAAAATACATTTAAGAAAATTATAAAAGTTGTTTTCTAAGTTCCTTGTGATCAGGAGCACTTAAGAAAAATAAAAGTAATTTTTGATAAAATATTTGATTTTTGAGCTTTATTTTGAATTAAAAATGATTAAAAATATTTAAAAATTTTTAAAAATACAAAAAATATTTAAAAATGTTCCTAATGGTTTCTTGATCTCTTATGACTCATTAAAATATTTTTTAAATTTTTTCTAAGTTAATTATACTTTTTTAAAAAAGGCCTTAAAATGAATTTTCCTTAATTTTCCTCATTAAAATAATTGTAATAAACTAAAAATCATAAAAATATAGAATTTCTCTCTGAGTTCTTTGGACTCAGAGAGGATAAAAATATAAAAATAATTTTTTATAAATAAAACATAGGTTCCATTCAAATTAAATCATAAAAATCATTAAATAATTATAAAATAATGATTAAAATTTAACTAAAAAAAAATCATAGCACTTTGCCTAAGTGTTTTCTCTGACCAAGGGTAACCTCTAATAATTTTCTCATAAACCAAACACTTTATTTGGATTGCTTTAATAAATTAATTTTGAAAATCTTATTTTCTAAGTTAAAATAATTAATTAAATTAAATATAAATTTGAAAAACCACATTTTTCTCCTCTAATGTTTTAATTACTTTATGGATAAGGTATTCTAAAATCTCTTAAGTCATTGGAATGGTGCTTCATGAGTTATGAGGTGAAGAGCCCCAAGGGTAAAGTGGTCATTTTAGGACTTTGGTTTCTTAATCAAAATTTAGGATTAACCAAATGGGAAAATGGGCAATTTTGATCTTAATAAATATGTTTGGATGATTGAAGCATAATGGGTAAGAAGATAGAAANTTAAAAATATTTAAAATTTTTTAAAAATATAAAAAAAGATTTAAAAATGTTCGTAATGGTTTCTTGATCACTTATGACTCATTAAATTTTTTTTTAAATTTTTCTAAGTTAATTATATTTTTTTTTTTAAAAAAGGCCTTAAAATGAGTTTTCCTTAATTTTCCTCATTAAAATAATTGTAATAAATAAACTAAAAATCATAAAAATATAAAATTTGTCTCTCTGAGTTTTTTGGACTCTGAGAGGTTTAATAAAAATATAAAAATAATTTTTGTAAATAAAACATATGTTCCAATCAAATTAAATAATAAAAATCATTAAATAATTATAAAATAATGATTAAAATTTAACTCAAAAAAAATCATAGCACTTTGCCTAAGTGTTTTCTCTGACCAAGGGAAACCTCTAATACTTTTCTCATAAACCAAACACTTTATTTGGATTGCTTTAATAAATTAGATTTGAAAATGCTATTTTCTAAGTTAAAATAATTAATTAAATTAAATATAAATTTGAGAAACCACATTTTTCTCCTCTCATGTTTTAATTACTCTATGGATAAGGTATTCTAAAATCTCTTAAGTCATTGGAATGGTGCTTCATGAGTTATGAGGTGAAGAGCTCAAGGGTAAAGTGGTCATTTTAGGACTTTGGTTCCTTAATCAAAATTTAGGATTAACTAAAGGGAAAATGGGAAATTTTGATCTTAATAAATGTGTTTGGATGATTGAAGCATAATGGGTAAGAAGGTAGAAACCAACTTGCCACCTTCCCATGATAAGAATAAAATTACAACTTGTTCAATTATCAGAACTTTGAAGTTGATCAAAATCAAATGATTCTCAAGTGATGGGCTTAAACTAAGGAAATGATGTTTTACTTATGATCAAGTCCATAGTTGATGATGATCTAACTCCTTTTAATCAAAATCCATATTACTTAAATTAAAATTATAAATCTTTGCTAATCCTTGTCCGATTAGATTAAGGGATTTGGTTGTGATCTAGGATTGATATTTAATTTATTTGATGGGATTTAAAGGATAACATGGTTGATGATTAACACTACAAGCCTAGGTTTAGTGATGGGTACAAAAGTCCTTAATGACTGGAACTTACCTTAGAGGCATTCACCTATCTAACTTTTAAGTGAAATATCAACTGACCAATTGAGTATCTTGTCCTCGGGATGATTAAAATGCCAAAGTTCACCGAGTAATGGGGTAATTTTAATTTGACCTGGAATGATTAATAGAACAATATGATAAGTTCTAATGAACATAAATGTTTCAAAGGATCTTTAAAGCAGTTCAGGTTCATTCTCTGAACACTTTATAATCTCTTAAATATTTTGAAGGACAAATTGAACTTGTTATATCTTGTTCTAAAATCATTCATTAAGATCTTTTGAGACTCAATAAGTCATGGTTTAGAGTTTGTTAGCTACAACTTTGTCTACTCTTGCAATTTATTTAAAGTTCTAAAAATTATATACATGTTGCAAAAGCTATCTTTCGGCGGGAATGACGAGAAGATGACAGGTATGCTTTTATGGTGTTATTTAATTTCTGTCATTTTGTTTTCTGCAAATATTATAAACTGCTTGGGTGAGTAACTTACTTCACTTGAAAAGTCAAAACAACTTTTCATAACAAATTAATCAACATTTTAAAAATCTAAAACAAATTGTTTCAAAGGTAATCATAAATCCTTTGAAATTTTACTAAAATTAAAATGTCCTTTTGAATTTACGGGAGTCCCTCGGAGGAGGACTCAAGGTTGCTAACGAGATCTCTTCGGTTTAAATGAGTTTCACAACTCATTTAAGCTAAGTAAATTCAAAAGAAAATAATGATACTGGCACGAGGGAACCATGGGATCCTAATTGGTGTTGCTCTAATAAACTTTAACATTCCCCATGATATTTAAATGATCATAACCTTAGGAAACACTTGATTTGACATCATGACTTGACACATTAGAAAACTTAAACTTGCTACGATGAGGAGCTTGAAGCTAGCATTGTGGGTAACACGACCATCTTCAACAGCAAAACTTGTCTACACCAGCTAAACCATTCTTTGAAATTAAACATCCAAGCCATAGAACTTTGAGGTTGCTCGCTTAGTGTGTCATAAATCCTCAACTTTTCTTTAGGCCTTTGTATAGCTCTGTTATACAATATAAGCCCTAACTTGTTTTAGGATTCTGGGGTTGTCGTTTGTCACAACCTAAATCTTCTAGGACATTTGTGTGATCGTTTCACATGGATGTAAGTCCTAATTAATAAAATTGGCAGGATGAAACAGTTAAATAGTTCTCCTCTAAATTGAAAATAAACCATAGGGTAGACTGGGAAGTCACCCAGTTTCTCCTCAAAATCTGTGACATGCCCTAGTTCTTCTTCTTTTGGATTCCAAAAATAAATGTTCCAAGTTTGAGTCATTCCCATTTCACACCTTTTTGTCTGATCTAGTTGAAAAGTCCTATCCTTTGAACTTCTTCAAGATAATATCCCTATATTCTTATCGAAAGTTTTCTTAGGTGACTTCGATTATCTAAGATGTAATTAACTATAGGGGATTGCCCTTATAGGAAGTTTTTCCAAACCCAAATTAATATAAACCCTATTTAATTTTTCATATTAAATAGGGGAACTTGTCGGCTTATAATAAAATGGTTTCGTAGACCAAACAGATGTCATACATTTCTTAGTTTTTTTTATTGAGCCTCACCGTCAAGCCATGTGTCTATCTTCAGGATGGATACATAGTTTAACATGTGACGCTCTCTCAGTTGAATTATGAAAGATATGGGAGTACTTTGATTTCATATTTTTCTAAAGTTAAATATATATGTAAATTAAAATTTCCCTCCAAAGCGGGCGACAAGATTCTGATTATGGCGACCGACAACTTCCATAGGACCCCACCCCCTAAAAATTATGCTGACAGTATTCAAGTGATCAAAGACCTTAGAAAATCCATCTATTTATAGGTGAGTATGGTTTTTTGTGGCCATCAATTGCATGGTGGGTTGATGACCACGATCATTTTGGCAGTTGGAGGTGCCAATGATCACCGTCAGTGAAATGCACAATGATTCATCATAGGATTTAGGGATGAAAGTCTATGCTGGCTGGTGTGGCACAAAAAGTGATCACACTAAGTGTTCACATAGAGGAATACCTGGGCATGATCATGGCTAGGACTAAGAGTGACCACACCGAGACACTCCTGAATGTGGTCATGCCCGACCATGTTGAAGTACTTCTGAACGTGGTCATGCCTAAGCCTAGCATGATCAAGCCAAGTGAAGAAAAGGCATAACCAAATTTGGTTCAATGTGGCAACACCAGATGAATGGGTAATGATCACATAAGTCATATGTGACAATTAAAAGAGGTGAAAAATGGGTTCCTAATATGTTTGGTTAACTGTTAAGAGTATGACACACATATAAATTTGACCGAAGTGATCAACCTAGATTCGAGGATATATGATTCAATTTGATTATGTCAAGATTTAGAGTTAGAGTTTTGTAAATTACAATGTTTGTGATATGTTGAGGATTTTAAGTTTGCCTGAGCACATTAGAATGTAAACCAATGTGGATTTGTATCCAACCAAAGCGGTGAATAGAATGACTAGATTAGGAAGAACAATTTTGGAACTATCATTCAACCTAAAAGCTAGTCGAAGGAGGATCAAGAGTTTTAATCACACTAGGAAGGAAAGCACTGATACTAACATATAACCTAAGAGGCATATAGAATGACTAGGTCGGGAAGGACATCACTGGAGCTTATCACTCATTCTAAAAGGTAGTCGAAGGAAACTGAGAGAACGTGTCTACACTAGGAAAGAAAGAGCAAGGCCTAACATCCAATTCTAGAGAATGGACAGAATGACTAGATTAGAAAGGATAAGTACTGGAGCTTATCATTCATCCTAAAAACTAGTCGAATGAAACTGACAAAATGTGTCTATACTCTAAAGAAAAGTGCATGGACTAACATCCAAACTAGGACATAGATAAACTGACTAGATCAGGAAGGACAACGTTGAAACTTATGATTCATATTGAAATCTAGTCAAGGAAACTGAGAAAATGTGTCTATACAAGAAAGAAAAGTAGGGGGACTAAATTCTAACCTAGGAAATAGATAGAATGAATAGATCAGGAAGGACAACACTTAATCTTATCATTCACCCTAAGAGCCAATTAAGGAAACAAATAAAATGTGCCTATACTAGATAGGAAAGTGTGGGGACTAACAACTAGCCTAGAAGATAGGCAGAATGACTAACTAGATCAGGATGGACAACACAGGAGCTTATCATTCATCCTGAGAGCTAGTAAGCAATGAATATTGATATAATCAATAGAGAAGTTTGTTTAATTTCACTGAGAAATTTAGTTTGAGTACATTGGGAAGTTGTGATGTGAATTTATATTGTCCCTGAACATGTTAAGAGAGAGTGTACAAGAACTTATGCTCAACCTAAGAGGTGCATAAAGGTGACTTGGTCATGAAAGATAATATGGGGATCTAAATTGAAAGCAAGTCAGGTGGTCACTTCATTGCAGATTGTTCAGGGACTGACATCTACCTTAAGGTTTCTTCTATGGTGTGGAATGACTACACTAGAGAGTTGGACATACTCTATTACGTTAACAAAAAAAAGACATTAACTTATCAAATCCTTTGTCGGGATAGAGGTTAATGAAATGAGAAGTAGGAGATGCTGTGTAATTATGTATGTTAATTGTGTGTTGATTTATGTTAGTTTATTGTTTAGGTGTTCAAAGACTAAAACTACGAAAGGTTCCTAGTAAGGATTTTGCAAGCTCCAGACTTAGATTAGATTAGTTAAAGCACTATTTTACCATACTGAAAAATACAATAATAGTAATAAACCATGTTTCTCAGTGCAATGGTCACATCAAGGCTTATTTTCAATAACAAAGAGCCGATGCCAGGTCATTCCTCTAGTCCACACTAGATAAGCTTAGCAATCCTAACTTAGTCGTGTGGAATGGCTATATTAGAATCGATCCTACATTTACAAAGCCAATGCATTAGTTTGAGTTAAGACCAGTGTGTCAACAAAACTGAAAAATTTGAGAAATGAATGACATATGTTTGGCATCCAATGAGCTAGACTAACTTATGAAATTTATCTCAACTCAAAACTACTAACCTAAAGCAACCTACATCGGTAGCCCAACTATGACTAGATTAATGAACCTTTTCTCATCATGATGGTGTCGTTTGAGGTGTCCTCCAACTTTTGATGGATCACCAGTTAGATTTGTGGAAAGGAAAGGACAATGCTAAATTAAAACTAACTGTCTTGTCTCAAGGTGTTTAGTGACTATACTGAAGGACAATGGCTTCTCTAGGTTTAATCAGTCAAGATGTGAACTGCATGAACAACCTTTTGTTGATTAAGAGTCTAAAATTGTGGGAAAGGAAAGTGTATCAGGTAGACATTCAATTGACTATGCGATTGGAACGGTGTCCATTGATAAACCCTAAAAGTAGAAGTCTAAAATACTGAATTGATCAAATTGAAATTTGTCAACATCAACTAGCCCTATCGACTCTAATAAGTTAGTCCACTCAAACTTTAAGTACTACATTCTGACATAGGGTTGGGTAGTGATTGAATCTAGGGAGTGGCTGCCATGAACATAGCCCTATCAAAATTTTACTCAGCTAAGGTGTCAATTCTATTGGGGTTGGATGTAGACCAACCAAAAATTACAGGCTCTGAAGGAAGGAACAAAATATCTCATTGGTTTTCGATACGTTAGACTAAAAGAAAGTTTTTTAGAAGATTTAGCTTACCTTAGAAGTATCAACTTATGGGATTAATCTAAAAACCAACCATAACTAGCTTGGAATCAATCAACTTGATCACATTGTATGGGTGCCACATGTTGTGTACTCTAACTTTCAATGTACCAAAGCCAAACTTTTGAAAAGTTTGAAATAAATCAAATTAAGCTTGAGAAACACTTTATAATGTGCGATGAGTATACTAAATGAGAGCAGAACACCTCAACCCAATTAATTAAAGATTGTAATAAGGTCAATCAACCTAAACACGTTGTGTTGGTGCTATGTGAGGCGTACTCCAACTTCTGACAGACTTGAAGAAGGTTTAATTAGAAGGTTACAATGGACTAAACTGAATGGAACATGTGTGCTGGCCGCCAAAATTCATCGTTGGAAAATATTTTGGATTTAACACACACACACACACACACACACATGTATATATATATATATATATATATATATANTTAAATCTTTGTTAATCCTTCTCCGATTAGATTAAAGGGTTTGGTTGTGATCTAGGCTTGATATTTAATTTATTTGATGGGATTTAAAAGATAACATGGTTGATGATTAGCACTACAAGCTTAGGTTTAGTGATGGGTATAAAAGTCCTTAATGACTGGAACTTGCCTTAGAGATATTCACCTATATAACTTTTAAGTGAAATATCAACTGACCAATTGAGTATCTTGTCCTCGGGATGATTAAAATGCCAAAGTTCACCGAGTAATGGGGTAATTTTAATTTGACCTGGAATGATTAATAGAACAATATGATAAGTTCTAATGAACATAAATGTTTCAAGGGATCTTTAAAGCAGTTCAGGTTCATTCCCTGAACACTTTATAATCTCTTGAATATTTTGAAGGACAAATTGAACTTGTTATATCTTGTTCTAAAATCATCCATTAAGATCTTTTGGGACTCAATAAGTCATGGTTTAGAGTTTGTTAGCTACAACTTCGTCTACTCTTGCAATTTATTTAAAGTTCTGCAAAATTATATACATGTTGCAAAAGTTATCTTTCCGCGGGAATGACGAGAAGATGACAGATATGCTTTTATGGTGTTATTTAATTTCTATCATTTTGTTTTCTGCAAATATCATAAACTGCTTGGGTGAGTAACTTACTTCAGCTGAAAAATTGAAGCAACTTTTCAAAACAAATTAACCAACATTTTAAAAATCTAAAACAAATTGTTTTAAAAGTAACCATAAATCCTTTAAAATTTTACTAAAATTAAAATGTCCTTTTGAATTTACGGGAGTCCCTCGAAGGAGGACTCAAGGTTGCTAACGAGATCTCCTCGGTTTAAATGGGTTTCACAACTCGTTTAAGCTAAGTAAATTCAAAAGAAAATAGTGATACTGGCACGAGGGAACCATGAGATCCTAACTGGTGTTGCTCTAATCAACTTTAACATTACCCATGATATTTAAATAATCATAACATTAGGAAACACTTGATTTGACATCATGACTTGGCACATTAGAAAACTTAAACTTGCTATAATAGCATTGTGGGCAACACGACCACCGTCAACAACAAAACTTGCCTACACCAGCTAAACCATTCTTTGAAATTAAACAACCAAGCCATAGAACTTTGAGGTTACTCGCTTAGTGTGTCATAAATCCTCAACTTTTCTTTAGGCCTTTGTGTGGCTTTGTTATACAATATAAGCCCTAACTTGTTTTAGGATTCTGGGGTTATCGTTTGTCACGACCTAAATCCTCACATCTTCTAGGCCATTTTTGTGATCATTTCACATGGATGTAAGTCCTAATTAATAAAATTGGCAGGTTGAAATACTTAAATAGTTATCCTCTAAATTAAAATCAAACCATAGGGTAGATTGGGAAGTCACCCAGGTTCTCCTCAAAATTTGTGATATGCCCTAGTTCTTCTTCTTTTGGATTCAAAAAAGAAATGTTCCAAGTTTGAGCCATTACCATTTCACACCTTTGTCTGATCTCATTGAAAAGTCCTATCCTTTGAACTTCTTCAAGATAATGTCCCTAGATTCTTTTTGAAAGTTTTCCTAGGTGACTTCGATTATCTAAGATGTAATTAACTATGGGGGATTGCCCTTATAGGAAGCTTTTCCGAACCCAACTTAATATAAACCCTATTTAATTTTTCATATTAAATAGGGGAACTTTTCGGCTTATAATAAAATGGTTTCGTAGACCAAACAGATGTCATACATTTCTTAGTTTTTTTGATTGAGCCTCACCGTCAAGCCATGTGTCTATCTTTAGGATGGATACATAACTTAACGTGTGGCGCTCTCTCAGTTGAATTATGAAAGATATGAGATTATTTTGATTTCATATTTTTCTAAAGTTAAATATATATGTAAATTAAAATTTCCCTCCAAAGCAGGTGACAGGATTCTGATTATGGCGACCGACAACTTCCATAGGACCCCACCCCATAAAAATTATGCTGACAGTATTCAAGTGATCAAAGACATTAGAAAATCCATCTATTTATAGGTGAGAATGGTTGTCTGTGGCCATCGATTGTATGGTGGGTTGATGATCACGATCATTTTGTCAGTTGGAGGTGCCAAGAATCACCGTCAGTGAAATGCACAATGATTCATCATAGGATTTGAGGATGAAAGTCTATGCTGGCTGGTGTGGCACAAAAAGTGATCACACTAAGTGTTCACATAAAGGAATACCTGGGCAAGATCATGGCTAGGATTAAGAGTGACCACACCGAGACACTCCTGAATGTGGTCATGCCTGACCATGTTGAAGTACTTCTGAACATGGTCATGCCTAAGCCTAGCATGATCAAGCCAAGTAAAGAAAAGGCATAACCCAATTTGGTTCAATGTGGCAACACCAGATGAATGGGTAATGATCACGTAAGTCATATGTGACCATTAAAAGAGGTGAAAAATGGCCCCCTAATATGTTTGGTTAACTATTTAGAGTATGACACACATATAGATTTGACCAAAGTGATCAACCTAGATTCGAGAATATATGATTCAATTTGATTATGTCAAGATTTAGAGTTAGAGTTTTGTAAATTACAATGTTTTTGATCTGTTGAGGATTTTAAGTTTGCCTGAGCACATTAGAATGTAAACCAATGTGGATTTGCATCCAACCAAAGTGGTGAATAGAATGACTAGATTAGGAAGAACAGTTTTGGAACTATCATTCAACCTAAAAGCTAGTCGAAGGAGGATCAAGAGTTTTAATCACACTAGGAAGGAAAGCACTGATACTAACATATAACCTAAGAGGCATATAGAATGACTAGGTCGGGAAGGACATCACTGGAGCTTATCACTCATTCTAAAAGGTAGTCGAAGGAAACTGAGAGAACGTGTCTACACTAGGAAAGAAAGAGCAAGGCCTAACATCCAATTCTAGAGAATGGACAAAATGACTAGATTAGAAAGGATAAGTACTGGAGCTTATCAGTCATCCTAAAAACTAGTCAAATGAAACTGATAAAATGTGTCTATACTTTAAAGAAAAGTGCATGGACTAACATCCAAACTAGGACATAGATAAACTAACTAGATCGGGAAGGACAACGTAGAAACTTATCATTCATATTGAAAGCTAGTCAAAGAAACTGAGAAATGTGTCTATACAAGAAAGAAAAGTAGGGGGACTAACATCCATCCTAGGAAATAGATAGAATGAATAGATCAGGAAGGACAACACTAAATCTTATCATTGACCCTAAGAGCCAATTAAGGAAACAAATAAAATGTGCCTATACTAGACAGGAAAGCGTGGGGACTAACAACTAGCCTAGAAGATAGGCATAATAACTAACTAGATCAGGATGGACAATGCAGGAGCTTATCATTCATCCTGAGAGCTAGTAAGCGATGAATATTGATATAATCAATAGAGAAGTTTGTTTAATTTCATTGAGAAATTTAGTTTGAGTACATTGAGAAGTTGTGTTGTGAATTTATACTGTCCCTGAACATGTTAAGAAAGAGTGTACAAGAACTTATGCTCAACCTAAGAGGTGCATAAAGGTGACTTGGTCATGAAAGATAATATGGGGATCTAAATTGAAAGCAAGTCAGGTGGTCAATTCAATGCAGATTGTTCAGGGACTGACATCTACCTTAAGGTTTCTTCTATGGTGTGGAATGACTACACTAGAGAGTTGGACATACTCTATTACGTTTACAAAACAAAGACATTAACTTATCAAATTCTTTGTGGGGATAGAGGTTAATGAAATGAGAATTAGGAGATGCTACTTAATTATGTATGTTAATTGTGTGTTGATTTATGTTAGTTTATTGTTTAGGTGTTCAAAGACTAAAACTACGAAAGGTTCCTATTAAGGATTTTTCAAGCTCCAGACTTAGATTAGATTAGTTAAAGCACTATTTTAACATACTGAAAAATACAATAATAGTAATAAACCAAGTTGCTCAGTAAAATGGTCACATCAAGGCTTATTTTCAATAACAAAGAGCCGATGCCAGGTCATTCCTATCGTCCACACTAGATAAGCTTAGCAATCCTAACTTAGTCGTGTGCAATGGCTATATTAGAATCAATCCTACATTTACAAAGCTCTCCTAGTTCCAAGTCAACACCTAGAGTTGACCCTAAAGCCAAGTAATCCTATAGGGACTCTTCTTGAAATCTTTTATAATGATCTTACCTACTAAATGCTAGAGGTTAAGATCAATATGTGGATTTTCAAGTTGAGTAAAAAAAAGTTTTGAATTTCTAATAGTGGGGTACCTTTTCTAGTTTTCTAAGACTAGTCAATAGGAAAGTCCTATGGCTAGACCTAGGCTACTAAAGAAATTTCTAGACCTCAACCAAAAGTGAGGTCAACAATGATCCAACTGTTTATTTCTCTCCACAGGAAATCCACAAGCTAAATGAACAAGTGAAGTTTACCTTGGTAGGAAAATTTCTTCTAGGCCACCCTAAAATGGAATTAGTCAGAAACTACTTTGATTCTTTAAAATTTAATGGAGATTGGCAGATTGGAATACTTGATGGTAGGCATCTACTTATCCAACTTTCAGGTGAGGAAGACTATGTAAGATTGTTTGCAAAATAAGCTCTTTAGATTGGAGGTACCACCATGATGATATTGAAGTGGGATCCAGGTTTCAATCCTAGTAAGGAACCTCCTATAGTTCCCCTATGGTTTAAATTACCTGGCCTCCCACTTCAATACTTTAACCTCAATGCTCTATTCAATATTACAAGTGCACTAGGGAGACCTCTGAAGGTTGATGCTCCTACATATAACAAAGCTAGTCCAGCTCTAGCTAGAATCCTTATAGAAAGAGATGTAACTCTCCCTGAAATTAAAAAGGCTCTGGATTGGTACTGATGAAGAGGGGTTCTGGCAGAATGTGGTATTATAAAAGAAACCATATTATTGCTACAATTGCAAGATGTTTGGACACACCAAAGATAGATGCTTCAGGCTTCACCCCCTTCCAAAGAAAAAATGTGTCTACTCAGGAAAAGATTAATCAGTCCACTCCTCCAGAACATATAGTTTGTGTGGAACCCTCTCAACTGTGAATTTGAAGGATATATTGGGCACATCCAAAAGCTCAATAGCTCCTTTTAGCTCCAATGCTCCTACTAACTTATCCCCCAAATACTTTAGGGAGGAGGAAAATCAAGTAAATATTATTACTCCCCTAACTGATTCACTAGATGAAGGTGAGGCATCAGGGAGAATAACCAGAAGGATATCACAGTCTTAGAAGCCCCTGAGAAGAGAGATATAGCTGAGATGAAGCTCTTAATGGAAGAGGAATGGCAAACACAAAAATCTAAGAAGAAGAAAAAAGTTATTATCAGAAGTTCAGAAACTAAAAGAAGGAAACAATGGAAGTACAGGTGTACTAAAGATTGGAGGGCCTTCTCCTTCTAGAGGAAGGACCAGATCAAGATCTCAGCCTTCTCTCCACTGTAATCCCTCCGATGATTAATATTCTGTGTTGGAATATAAGGGGCATTGCCCATCCTTAGTCTTTAAGAAGACTGATCTATCTCAACAAAAAATATAAACTATGGTGTTTTTCTATACTAAAACCAGTGGTTCAACAAAACTCCCACAGAATTATTAGCAAATTTTATGGATTTTCTCATTATGTTAACAAGAATAACAAAATTTGGTTCTTTCGTAGGAAAGAAATATAGTGGAGTACTCTTATTGACCATCCACAATTTATACATCTCTCTCTTCTGATTCAAGGCCACCTGGAGTATGCAACTTTCATTTATGTTGGAAGTCTCAAAGCTGATAGATAAGAGCTTTTGGAGGGCTTACATCTCCTCAGTACTAATATGAACTCTCCCTGGATGGTTGGGGGAGATTTCAATTGTATCACTTCTGCAGCAGAGGAATCTGGTGGGAGACCTTCTAATCTGTCCAAAATGAGTTTCTTCAATGATCAGATACAACAAGCTGGCTTGTTTGATTTGGGGTACCAGAGTCCTAAATTCACTTGGAAAAGGGGTTTATTGTGGGAAAGACTTGACAGGGTGCTAGTGAATGACTGTTGGCATAAGCACTATCTCTTAACTTTTGTTACTCATCTAACACTCACTGGTTCTGATCACAGACCTCTTCTCATATCTATTACTTCCCCTAGCAATGCCACATATCACCCCCCTTTCAGATATCTTAATATGTGGTCCACTCACCCCCTATTCATCAGCTGTGTTGCTTATAATTGGATGGATATTGACCATACTGACCCTTTAATCAAACTTAGCCTCCTTCATCTAAAAACAAGCAAAGCATTGAGAAAGTGGGGTCGGGAGACTTTTGGGAATGTTTTTTCTAATGCCTTATCTGCTGAAAAGGAAGTAGAGAAACTTGAAGCTGCTGTTCAGAATGAAACTGCCACTGAGACTGATCTGCTTACTGCCCAGACTAATCTGCTCAATGCTATTGACATACAAGATCTGTTACTTAAACAAAAAGCTTCTATTAACATTTTTACTAAAGGTGACAGAAACACTAAGTTTTACCATGCTTATATTAGATACAAGAGGAAGTGCAATACCATCACTCTATTTACTCTTCTGAGGGTAGATGGATTAATGACAATGATTTTATTGCTTTGGATGTTGTTAAGTACTACAACTCCTTACTGAACTCTTCATTTGATTTAAATACTGATTATGAAAACTATTTTACTGAAGAATTAGATTACACCAATCAGCTCAAACTCACTGAACCCCCTTTTGATGATGAAATTTGGGATGCCTTAAACACCATTGACAACTCCAAATATGCTGGCCCTGATGGTTTTACTACTAACTTTTATAAAAAAGCTTGGCACATTATTAAAAAGGAGGTAATTAAGGCTATCAAGAGTTTCTTCAGGGGGGTCAATCGCCCTAGCTATTTTAGAGATACTTCTATTGTGCTAACTCCTAAAGGAGATATGCAGAAGACCTGGGAACACTACAAGCCTATCAACCTTACTTCTGTCATAAGTAAACTCATCAGCAAGATCATAGTAAGAAGACTCCAACATCAACTTGACAAGATTATATGCCCAAACCAGACTGCATTCATTAAAGGGAGATCCATCACTGATAATGTGTTGCTGGCATAAGAACTTATTCTGGATTTGGATAAAATCAGTAGGGGGGTGTCGGCACTATTTTTGGTGTGGGGTTTGCCCGTAAGAAGCTGTCAGTCATCGGAATTGAAATCCCGTTGCCCTCTTCAGAAGGACGTTTTTTAAAAAAAATTTAGTTTTGAAAAAGATGAAGTCAAACTGACCCTATAATTTTCATAGTTTANGTGGGTGGTGTTGCATCTGTCTTTCCAAAGGTGCTTCTTCTTGCCTCCTTTTGCCTTGGGAGTCAGCTTCCTGGTACTTTGGAGGGCTTTACTGTTCTATTGGTTTGTTCTGGTTTTGGCCTGTTTCTACATATGTGGGAAGCCTCTTCTAGCCTCCTTGTTTTACTGGAGGAAACTCCTTCCCCTTTGGTGTTTTGTACTGTTGGTTTGGACTTTACTGTGAGTTTTGGCTTTTCTAGAGCACACAGGATTTTCTTGACAACTCTGTGATTTGCTGGAGCTTTTGCTGTTGGGTTTGCTCTCCTAGTGTGTCCATTGGTTTTAATATGGCTACCCCTATTGACATAGTGACTGATGCTCAATGGGTTAAGGCCACTTATGCTGGGGTGGTGGGCAAGTCTAATGTTTCTCTTTGTGATCCTGATCACTTAGTCTTCCCACAGAACTTCCATGACACAGCTGTTGGAAAGGGAATTAGCCCTTGTATTCATCCTTTGGGTTCCAAAGAAGGTGAACCAGCTGTTTATTTCTCTACACAGGAAATCCACAATCTAAATGAACAAGTGAAGTTCGGTAGGAAAATTTCTTCTAGGCCACCCTAAAATGGAATTAGTCAGAAACTACTTTGATTGTTTAAAATTCAATGGAGATTAGCAGATTGGAATACTTGATGGTAGGCATCTACTTATCCAACTTTCAGGTGAGGAAGACTATGCAAGATTGTTTGCAAAACAAGCTCTTCAGATTGGAGGTACCACCATGAATATATTGAAGTGGGATTCAGGCTTCAATCCTAGTAAGGAACCTCCTATAGTTCCCCTATGGTTTAAATTACTTGGCCTCCCACTTCAATACTTTAACCTCAATGCTCTATTCAATATTGCAAGAGCACTAGGAAGACCTCTGAAGGTTGATGCTCCTACATATAACAAAGCTAGACCAGCTCTAGCTATAATCCTTATAGAAAGAGATGTAACTCTCCCTGAAATTAAAAGGCTCTAGATTGGTACTGATAAAGAGGGGTTCTGGCGGAATGTCGTATTATAAAAGAAATCATATTATTTCTACGACTGCAAGATGTTTGGACACACCAAAGATAGATGCTTCAGGCTTCACCCCCCTCCAAAGAAAAATGTGTCTACTCAGGAAAAGATTAATCAGTCCACTCCTCAAGAACCTACAATTTGTGTGGAACCCTCTCCAACTGTGAATTTAGAGGATATATTGGGCACATCCAAAAGCTCAATAGCTCCTTTTAGCTCCAATGCTCCTACTAACTTATCCCCCAGATATTTCAGGGAGGAGGAAAATCAAGTAAATATTATTACTCCCCTAACTGATTCACTAGATGAAGGTGAGGCATCTAGGGAGAATAACCAGAAGGATATCACAATCTTAGAAGCCCTTGAGAAGAGAGATATAGCTGAGATGAAGCTCTTAATGGAAGAGGAATGGAAAACACAAAAATCTAAGAAGAAGAAAAAGTTATTATCAGAGGTTCAGAAACTAAAAGAAGGAAACAATGGGAGCACATGTATACTGAAGATTGGAGGGCCTTCTCCTTTTAGAGGAAGGACCAGATCAAGATCTCAGCCTTCTCTACACTTTAATCCCTCCAATGATTAATATTCTGTGTTGGAATATAAGGGGCATTGCCCATCCCTAGTCCTTAAGAAGACTGGTCTATCTCAACAAAAAATACAAACTATGGTGTTGTGTTATACTAGAACCAATGGTTCAGCAAAACTCCCACAGAATTATTACCAAATTTCATGGATTTTCTCATTATGCTAACAAGAATAACAAAATTTGGTTCTTTTTTAGGAAAGAAATACAGTGGAGTACTCTTATTGACCATCCACAGTTTATACATCTCTCTCTTCTGATTCAAGGCCACCTGGAGTATGCAACTTTCATTTATGTTGGAAGTCTCAAAGCTGATAGACAAGAGCTTTGGGAGAGCTTACATCTCATCAGTACTAATATGAACTCTCCCTGGATGGTTGAGGGAGATTTCAATTGTATCACTTCTGCAGCAGAGAAATCTGGGGGGAGACCTCCTAATCTGTCCAAAATGACTTTCTTCAATGATCAGATACATCAAGCTGACTTGTTTGATTTGGGGTACCAGGGTCCTAAATTCACTTGGAAAAGGGGTTTATTGTGGGAAAGACTTGACAGGGTGCTAGTGAATGACTGTTGGCATAAGCACTATCTCCTAACTTTTGTTACTCACCTAACACTCACTGGTTTTGATCACAGATCTCTTCTCATATTTATTACTTCCCCTAGCAATACCACATATCACCCCCCTTTCAGATATCTTAATATGTGGTCCACTCACCCCCTATTCATCAGCTGTGTTGCTTCTAATTGGATGGATATTGACCATACGGACCCTTTCATCAACCTTAGCCTCCTTCATCTGAAAACAAGCAAAGCATTGAGAAAGTGGGGTTGGGAGACTTTTGGGAATGTTTTTTCCAATGCCTTATCTGCTGAAAAGGAAGTAGAGAAACTTGAAGCTGCTATTCAGAATGAAACTACCACTGAGACTGATCTACTTACTGCCCAGACTAATCTGCTCAATGCTATTGACATACAAGATCTGTTACTTAAACAAAAAGCTTCTATTAACATTTTTACTGAAGGTGACTGAAACACTAAGTTTTACCATGCTTATATTAGATACAAGAGGAAGTACTCTATTTACTCTTCTGAGGGTAGATGGATTAATGACAATGATCTTATTGCTTTGGATGCTGTTAAGTACTACAACTCCTTACTGAACTCTTTAGTTGATCTAAATACTGATTATGAAAACTATTTTACTGAAGAATTAGATTACACCAATCAACTCAAACTCACTGAACCCCCTTTTGATGATGAAATTTGGGATGCCTTAAACACCATTGACTGCTCCAAATCTGCTGGCCCTGATGGGTTTACTGCTGACTTTTATAAAAAAGCTTAACACATTATTAAAAAGGAGGTAATTAAGGCTATCTAGAGTTTCTTCAGGGAGGTCAATCGCCCTAGCTATTCTAGAGATACTTATATTGTGCTAACTCCTAAAGGAGATATGCAAAAGACCTGGGAACACTACAGGTCTATCAGCCTTACTTCTGTCATAAGTAAACTCATCAGCAAGATCATAGTAAGAAGACTCCAACCTCACCTTGACAAGATTATATGCCCAAACCAGACTGCATTCATTAAAGGGAGATCCATAACTGATAATGTGTTGTTGGCACAAGAACTTATTCTGGATTTGGATAAAATCAGTAGGGGGTAATCTTATCTATAAACTAGATATTAAAAAAACTTATGACACCATTGATTGGAAATTTATTTTGGGGATTCTTGCTGCCAGAGGTTTTCAACCTGATTTCTGTAAACTCATCCACAGGTGGCTCATTAATAACAAGCATTCTATTCTTATCAATGGCAAAGCCTGGGGTTCTTTCACAACTACCAGAGGGCTCAAACAAGGTGACCCACTCTCCCCCACTATCTTTATTATTGTTATGAATTACTTCTCTAGAATGCTAGACACGGTCATCCTCAACCAACAATATTCCAGATTTCATCACAAATCCACTATGGCTATCTCTCACCTCATGTATGCTGATGATATTATGATATTCTCTAATGTTCATAAAAATGCAATTAGAAAAGTCTACCAATGTCTGAAACAATTTTAGAACTACTCTGGGATGGAGTTTTGCCCTACTAAATACCAATATATCTTTAATAAGAGGGCATCTTCCAATTATAAACATCGAGTCTCTGATTATACTAGTTTTTCCATTACTAAAGACCCTTTAAAATATTTAGGGGTTCATCTCACTTGGGGGAGATCTAAGCTGACCCAATTTGATGAGGTTTTTCAGAAAATTCAGAAAACCTTATCTAGCTGGTCTCATTCTTTCCTTTCCAATTATATGAAGAAAAACATTCAAATTCAATTGGAAAGTGTCTTTAATAGATTATTGTGGGCAGGTCAAAGGCAGCAGCTCCACTGGGCTTCTTGGAAAAAGGAATGGGGTTCAAGGGACTTCAACAAATCACACAAATTAATTTATGTAAGATGTGGATCAATTTCAGAGCCCAAACTTCCCTATGGGCTAAGTTCATGAAAGGAAAATACTACAAGAGACAACACCCATCTCTCATCTCAAAAAAGCTGGGGGACTCTAGAATTTGGACTAATATGCTTAATTAGACACCTTGCAGAAGAAATGTACATTTGGGATTTGGGGAATGGTCAAGTGAACTTCTAGCTAGACCATTGGTGTTCTAAAGATTGGCTAGGGGCTCCCCCCTCTGATTTCAACCCTCACCTTTCAATTTGTGATCTTTGGGAGGGGGACTCCTGGTCTGTTACTAAGCTCCAATCCATTCTACAGGAGCCCCACCTATCTCAAGTAACTAAGATTGTTTTTGATAAGGTTAGGAAAGACAAAATTATTTGGCATAGTTATGCTAACCAAAGTTTGACTAAAGTCATCTATGCCAAACTTTACTGTTGGGATCAAATCCCTTTGAGTGAAGCCATTTGGAACAGATATTTATCCCCCTCTATATCATTCTTTTGTTGGAGGTTCTTTAACAATCTGCTGCCAACTGATGATTCTTAAACTTAAGGGTTTGAGAGGGCCTTCTAGATGCTATCTTTGCTAGAGTTTTGAAGAGGACAACAACCACCTCTTCTTTAACTGTGAGTTTGCTCAAGAGGTGTGGAAGGAACTTCTTACTAAGATTAAAGTTGAGGGCTTGGATAAGGACTGGTCCAATCTCAAAGATGGATGGCACAGCTGGAAAAGTCAGAAATGTGATTTTATCCCTTTTATTGTGGCCTGGTTCTTGTGGATGTGCAGAAATAGCAAAAAACATGAAGACAAGCCTATTCATCATTCCAAGGTTACTAGAAACTGTGCTTCCTACTTAAACAAGCTGATTCAACTTAACAACTTCCCTAATATCAGTTTACCTCATACTACTATAACCAAAAGTCATAACAAGATTGAGAAAGTTATTTGGCAACCCCCTGATCAACATACCATGAAGATTAATACTGATGGTAGCTTTTCTGAATGGGGTGCTGGGGTGGGGGGGT
>JXCR01027749.1:50433-85320 GCA_002079205.1 Phalaenopsis hybrid cultivar
TTTTTGTTTTATTTTTAATAAGTATTTTAATCCAAAAATAGGAATTTTCAAAGTTAATTCATTTAATTAATCAAATTAAAGTTTCAGCTCTTAAGAAAATTATTAGAGGTTCATCTATGTTAGAGGACCCCTTGGGTTAAATTTCATAAATTTTTAAATTATTATTTAATTTTTATAATTATTTATTTATTTTGATGGTTAGTTAAATTGAAAATACATTTGAGTTTATAAAATCAATTTATCATTTTTCATTTATCTTTCAACTTCACAGAACTCAGACAAATTTATTTTATATTTTTCTTATATTTATTTTATTTTTTATGATTAATTTAGTAAAAAAATTAGAAAATAAAAGATTTTAGGCATTTAAAAATACATAACTTTATTTAGAAAATTAGGAAAAATATTTTGATTGATCCCAAGGGATCAAAAAATATTATGTGATATTTGAGTGTATTTTTGTATTTTTATGATTTTTTTAATTTTAGTTATTTTTAATTTGAAAAAATAGCTCAAAAAATGGACTATTTACTTTAATATTGATTTTTTATTTTCTTGGATGCCCCTAGTCACAAATAACACTTCAAACCACTTTTTATAATTTTTTGATTTATATTTTAATTATTATAATTATTTTAGTGCAAAAATCTCATTTTCCTTGAAAAATAGACTGTGATGATCAAATTAATTCATATTCACTTCAAATTATTACAGAGGCTTCTCATAACCATTATTTATAGTGTGGATTAATTTTATGATTTTTTGGATTATAATTTATTTATTTATTTATCTTGGGTTTTAATGACTTAAATTAATAAATTATATTGTAAAGATATTTAAACTTAGGTTTTATTTTTCTTAAAGTCCTCTGACCATAGTGAACCTACCAAAACAAACCTCATACTTTCTTATGTTTATTTTAATTCATATAGTTATTTTAAGCAAAAGAGATGCTTAACCTTGGAAATTAAGATTTATCCTGTTTGAAGTGCTATTTAACTTAAAAAAATCAGAAAATACTCCCAACCATAGAGAGAACAAAACCTCCAAATTTCACATGATGATGATTAATACTTAATTAATTATGATTTAATAAAAATTTAGAGTGCTTAATTAATTTAAAAATAAATATAATTTAAATAATTTTAATTTTTAGTCCACATGATTCTCCTCTATTCACTAAGCGTAGGGGCATTTATATTTTATTTTTATGAATTTTCAACACCAAATTATGAATTTTAAAAATTTTCAGAATTATTTAAATCATTTAAATCTTAATTTCCAGCTTATCCGACTTAGCACCACGCAATCTCGACATATTCAAGCATTCCACCAGTTGATGCAGTGTTGGACACCGCCTTCTGAGTCAGCCGCCAAGCGTCCCACACTTTATATTTCATCTGCTTGTCCGACGCAGTCTAATCTATCTTTCTGATACACACTTGATCGAACGACTCCTGGTCATCGTCCCCAAATGGTCAAACTCATAAAATGCACATTTTCTAACCCTAATTTCTCACTTGATTCACAACTAAAACATGCAAGGTTTATTTATATGGGTTCAACTTGTAGAGACGAACACATCAATATGGTTGATCAAGCATGAAATAAACATTCTCTTTACAATTGGTGAAACTGAGTAAAAAATTAGGGTTGGTGATTTATAGCTTTGCCCAAAAGGTGAGGCCTCGATTGGGTGCCTGCAGAAGCTTCATTAGAGTCCAACTAACCTCTTTGAAGTGTCACCTTCCTCTAGTATGGGGTCTAAGTAGGAATTCGACTGAAGGGTGGCCATGTTTAATCGAGCTCTATGATAGAGGGCTCAAATGATGGGGCTTTTAATGAGGAACTTTCTCTCTTGCACCGGTGAAGCTTAAGACTGGTCAATTTGGATATTTGATTGAGTTTGAGGGATGGACGTAAAAGATCATAATTTTTAGTGGAGAAATTAAGCTCGAGCAGTGGAAATGGTGGCTGGTGAATGATGGGATTGCATTTCTCTAGGTTGTTAGAAGGTCTAGTAAAAATTTGGTATAGTTTTGTTAAGATTTGAGCACTCTTTTTCTCTTGGTCGTGGGAGGGGTCTTATTTATAGAACAGATTTTGGTGGTCAACAAGGCATGCCATGGTGGTAGGAGAGCCGCTGAGGTGGAGGGAAAAAAGGTTATGATGGACAATTAGAGTGAGCCAGCGTAGAGAGTGCTAATTTTAGGTTTAAACCATTTGGGACCTCTCAGGCATGGCATTTTCTGGTGGTTGGGTGGTCGGCCGGCCAATGTCAGGTCACCTCTGAGCTCAGGGAAGTCAGGGGGATTGAATGGTTAGCTCAATTTAGTTTCAAGGTGGCTCCAAGGCTTTGGTCCAAAGGGAAAGTGAGGTTTTGGCAAATTGAGCTAGGTTGGGTTTATCCCCTTGGTCCAATGGCTAGGTTTGGGCCCAAGGTGGCAAAGGGGCTTGGTCTGATCCCAAAGAAAGTTTGGGTGGACTTTAATAGATGTATTAGGTGTTGGAGAGAGGGCTAGATGTATCATGAAGGGGCAAAGTTCAAGTGAATGAGGGAGAGGGAAGAGTCACCTCCTTTTTCTATTTGTGGAAATTTTGACTTTGTGATGTCCATGGAAGGCTCCATGGGACATTTCATGCCATGTATGATGTCATGGGGAACTTTCATGCAAAAGGAAATTTATTTTTATGAAATTTTTAGGAAGAAGATGCTCATGATGAATATTTTGAATTGAAATGGAATTATAAAGATGAGTTTTTTTGTCATGTGGGCTCAATTTGGGCCTTTTAAAATTGATCAAATGGGCTTTTAAAAATGCATATGGGCATGGGCTTTTAAAGTATGCATAATGGATTTGATTTTGAAATTAACCATAGGCTAATAAAATTAGGTTCGAGTTTGATTGAAATTGGTGTTGAATTTTGAAATTGAGTAAGTTAGGAGTGAATTGGATGAAAATTAGGGCCAATTTGATCAGTTGGGTGCAAATTGGGGGTTTTGGGCCTTTAGAGCCAAATTGGAAAATTTAGACAATTTTGATGGATTTGGGCACAATAGAAGACATTGGATGATTCAAATTGATTTTGGGGACATTTGGAATAATTTTAGAGACTTTGGGAATTTTTTAAGTATGAGGGGTATTTTGGTAATTTTTGGAATTTTGGGTAAATTTGGAAACTTTGGAAGTTTGGGACCAATTCAAGAGGGTCATGGCATGTTTATGGAACTTTAGTGCCATTTTAGGAATTTTGGAAAAATTGGGTATTTTAGGTAGGTTAAGGGTTTAGGGGTACTTGGACATGCCCAACCACCTTGGAACCAAGTCTTGCTAAATGGAAACCCCTTTATGAACTTTCACATGTTGGTCCTAGCCATCTCAACCAAAGCTCAGAGGCTTGGGACTATCCATGTAAGTTTCTTAAAGAGTAAAGGAGGTTGGTTTAATGGGTGTGATTTTAGGGTTTTAGGTCAAGTGGGGAGTTGTGATGTGCTTGAGTATGTGAGAGACCAAACCCTGGCCACCCAGGGTTGCCCTAAGTTCAACAATCCTATGGGGACTCAGCCATGAATCCTCATATGTTGGTCTCAACTTTCCAAGTGCTGGAGGTTCATGACCATCCATGTAGGGTTTCAAAGAGAGCTAGGAGATGGTTTGAATTTCTATGTAGGTGGGTTTCATCTCTAGTCTTCTAGGATAGTCAAAATGAAAGACTTATTGCTAGATCCTAAGTACTAAGAGGAAAGGAAGGCCTCACCAAAATTGAGGTCAACAATGTGATTTATGGCATTTTAGTTTTGTTAGCCCAATGAATTGATAACCAAAATTAGCCCTGACTGATTTGAAGTCAACCAACTTGATCCATCATGATGGTGCCACACGCGGCGTGATATGTTCTTCTTATGCTTAATTTTCTTTACATTTATCACATGTTTTTGAATGAAATTGTACTTTAAAGAAAGGTTATTTTCAAGTTTATCTTGCAGGTATAACACATGGAGTAAATTAGAGCTGAAATGGGGTGGAATAGAGGCAAACAAAAGCAAAAGGGATGCTGCCGGGCAGTTTGTACACTTCCCAAGGATTAATTTGATGGATCTAGGCGTTTGAAAAAACACTTTTTGCCATTTCTATGTCCTAGAATTCTTTAGGAAAATAGAGAGATTGTAGATAGGAGTAGGATAATCTAGTTATTTTAAGGAATCAACCCTAGGTTAATGATGACAAGATGGAAGAAACCTCAGTACGAGATATCCCTAGAAGACATAGAGAAAAATGAATATGAAATAATGTATGATTGGATCAACCATTATGTGAATGCTATGACCCTTACTCCAATTCTCCGTGAAGAGGTCGAGAGTTTAGAGGTCAGGGAAGTCCGTAGTGTTGGTTCAAAGCCGATCAAATTTTATACGCTTCTTCCTCTACTGAGCTTGAAAAACCTGTAAATTTTGATGTTGATTCTAATGAATTAATGGAATTATCTTTTGGTTACTTCTCGCCTTTACTCCAATTCTCCCTCAAAAGGTCGAGAGTTTAGAGGTCAAGGAAGTCCGCATAGTGTTGTTATGATCCTCACTCCGATTCTCCCTCAAAAGGTTGAGAGTTTAGAGGTCAAGGAAGTCCATAGTGTTGGGTAAAGTCGATCAAATTTTACCACGCTTCTTCCTCTACTGAGCTTGAAAAACCTGTAAATTTTGATGTTGATTCTAATGAATTAATGGAATTATCTTTTGGTTACTTCTCGCCTTACCTCTACTTAGCTTGAAAAACATGTAAATTTGGATGTTGATACTAATGAATTAACAACCTCTACTGAGCTTGAAAAACATGTAAATTTGGATGATGATCCTAATAAATTAATGGAATTGCCTTTTGGTTACTTCTCGCCTTGTGTTCAAAAGTTAATTCAACCTGGACACTTACCAAAACAAATGCCAAAAGATAAATTTCAACTTTTTGAAAAATTATAGAATGGTAAAAGGAAACTTACCAAAACAAATGCCAAAAGATAAATTTCAACTTTTTGAAAAACTATGGAATGCTACGAAATTTACCAAAACAAATGCCAAAAGATAAATTTCAACTCTTTGAAAAATTATGGAATACTAAAAGTCAAACTCCCAATTCTAAAAGAGGGTCTCGAATTTGGTACAGTCGGACCAGTCGATGATTCTGAGTTTTGCATGGTTGTTACTGGTGAGTCAGAAGAGGATTGCCTTGATATAGAGGATGACTCTAATGATCAACCAATAGAAGATGCTCCCCCAGAATTTGAGGAGGAAATTAAATCTATCATTGATGAATTGAAAAAGATTGACCTCGGGACTGAAGAACAACCCTAGCCTACATTTATAATTTCTCTACTTAATGACGAAGAATTTGTAGAATTGATCAAACTATTAACAGAATTCAAAGATTGCTTCGCATGGAGCTACGATGAAATGTCAGGACTGTCAGCAGAGGTGGCAGTCCATAAACTCAGGGTAGAAAAGAATATAACCCCAGTAAAACAAGCTCCGAGGAGAAAGCGTCTTGAAATAGAACAACAAGTCATCGCTGATGTGAAGAAATTAATAGACACCAACTTTGTGAAAGAAGAGCAATACCCCACATGGTTAGCTAACATTGTACCTGTTAAGAAGAAAATGGACAGCTCCGTGTTTGTGTTGACTTCAGAGATTTGAACAAAGCATGTCCAAAAGATGAGTTTCCACTGCCAATACCAGAGATGATGGTGGACATCGCTTCGACACATGAAATTTTCTCCTTCAGAGACGGATTGTCGGGATAGAACCAAATCAAGATAGTTCTCAAGGATGCAGCACCTACAGGCTTCAGAACACCGATCAAAAGCTTAGACATTACATGCTTTCTCATAAGATTACCCTAATCTCGAAAGTTAATCCATTGCAATACCTGATGACCCGACCAACACTTTCTGGACGTTTAGCAAGATGGTCAATGATCTTATTGCAATTTGATATAACTTTTGTTCCCCTACGTGCTATCAAGGGACAGATACTAGCAGACTTTCTCGTTGCACACCCACTGTCAGTTGGGTCCTCTCTCAACGACGAGTTACTAGACGAGCAAATACTACAAATGGAATTATCCAGTGCACAATGCTAAGAGATGTACTTCGATGGCGCTTCGTCAGCCAAAAAAGACAAAGGATCATGCACAGTTATACCAGGCAAAGCAGGGATGGTTTGATCTTTATCACGCCAGATAAGGGTATGTTGAGGTTCTCATACCACCTGACAGAGCTGCACCAACAATGAAGCGGAATATGAAGCTTTGATCACCGGATTGGGAATGACAATCTCAATGGATATAACGAACATTGCCATCTATGGCAACTCCCAACTAGTCATCTAGCAAGTCGCCGGACAATACAAAATTTTGAAACCAAGGTTAGCAGAATACCATCGGTACACGATGAAGCTCCTGGAGCAGATCCCTGATGTGACTTTCTACCGGATTCTTAGAGGAGATAATGCCCATGCCGACGCTCTAGCAAAACTCGCTAAGGAATTGGCATGTCCCCCAGAGGATTCCATAGAAATCACAGTACGAGGAAGACAAGTTTTTTCTCAGATCGACTTGGAGACTTTACACAAACTTGAAAAAGAGGAAATGATAAATACAGTTGTCGATATCAATGAAGATTGGTGTAAACCATTTATATAATATTTACAAACTGGAAGTTTATCAGAGGACAAGTCAGTGACAAATCACATCACGAGAAGAGCTATGTCGTACGCTCTAGTTGGTGACGTTCTCCACAGGAGATCGTTCGATCAAATGTAGCTACGATGTTTGACCAGAGTCGAAGCACAGAATACTGTCGAAGAGGTACATGTCGGATTGTGTGGCTCTCACCAGTCAGGGCCAAAAATGAAAATGAAGATCAAAAGACTCAGATATTATTGGCCAGCAATGATGTCCGACTGCATCGATACAACCAGAAAATGTCACCAATGCCAAGTGCATGGGGTGGTCTTACACTAGCCTCCGAATGTGCTACACCCAACTGTTACCTCGTGGCCATTCGAGTGTTGGGGCATGGACATAATAGGTCTGATAGACCCTCTATCTTATAAAGGACATAGGTTTATACTTGCTGCTACATATTACTTCTCCAAATGAGCAGAGACGTGAGTTTACGACACAGCACGTCCTTCAATTTTTCAAAAGCCAAATTGTCTACCGTTTTGGAGTATCGTGAAGAATAATTTCTGACAATAGGACAACTTTCAGAAGCACAAAGATTAACAATTTTATTAAAAGACATGAGATAGATTGGAGATACTCTACAATTTACTATCCCAGGCAAATGGTCTGACTGAAGCCTTCAATAAGACACTGGTACAAATTTTGAAGAAAACACTGGATGAAAACAAAAGAGATTGACACAACAAACTATTTGAAGCCTTGTGGGCCTACCGGATTCTTTCAGGACTCCCACTCCTTATATGCTCGTGTACGGGTCTGAGACCGTGCTACCGCTAAAAATCCAAACACCGTCTCTTAGAGTTGTTATTGCCAACCAACTCACAACAAGAGAAAGTGCAAAACTTAGGCTTGAAGAACTGGAGAGTCTCGAGGGAAAATGACTTGAAGCACAACAACATTTAGAGCTTTACCAGCCGAAGATGGTACAAGCCCATGACAAATTGGTCCGCCCAAAGACATTCAAAGTTGGTGACCTCATACTCGTGCTCAAAAGGCTTATTCTTGCACGCCGCAAAATAGATGGAAAATTTGAGCCAACTTAGGAGCGACCATTTGTCGTTGAAAAGGTCTACACATGAGGAGCCTACCAGTTAGTAGATTTCCAGGGTGAAAGACCCATGTTACCAATAAATGGACAATATCTAAAAACCTATTACGTAGCCTGATGCCGCTTGCCTCTACTTGCTTTGAGACTTTGAAACTTTGATTGTTTTGGGGTTATCTATGTGGCCAAATGTCTATGACCGGGTCCAAATTTTGTAATTAACCTCGATATAATGACAATTTTAAACTTCAAATTTTTTTCTTTCCACTTTTGAGTATAATGTTTCACAAAAATTTAAACAAAATTCATATATAAGTAAACAATTTGTTTCACTAAAATAAGCTAAAATTCACTTCAATAAATACTTTGTTTGTTCTTATTCATGCCAAGTTTCGGCCGACTGACGTTTTTCTTGTCGTTTGCAGAAAAATGTCGGGACAGATGCTGATCTTTGCTTTCAAGGATGGTTGGAGCCTTGTACTAAATGAGGAGATGGCGCCGCAAGGCGGTACCATAGACTTCAACATGGATTTTAACCAGATTGACATGAACTACGAAGGTCCTTTCATGAATGTAGTTAGATGCAGAGAGAAAGAGGATTTTCCTTCACTGCTGAGGGTGACTGCCAAAGATAATGCGTCACACAAAGGCAAGAACGTGATAACAGAGCAAGATTCGATGGAAGGGCCCAGCCGTCTGCCCTCCATGGTAGCTACACCAGGTGGACGCCTAGTAGTCGCCAGTAGCGAACGACAGCAAAGTGCTTTGCTTCGCAGGACACAATGTAGGAATGCCAGTCACAAGAAGCAGAGGGCTTTTCTATGACAAGAACGCAGGCGTTAGAGAGAGACGAACAACTTGCTCACCCCTATTCCTGAGGGGCATATTTATGATCCAGACATGAAAGAAACTTCTGTCAGCCTACCCACCACAGATGAAGAACCAGTGTTCATGACAAAGCCAGAGACACTTTCAGCTTCAGATGTTTTATGCAAGGGTTGCCCGACGTGCAACGCTGAAATACCTGCAGGGACATCAACCACAGGGGTGTTTATAGAATGCTCAAATTGCAATGTTCTACATTTACAACGCTTTAGTACATTGGAAGAGTATACCTCCAGCACTAATGGGTCTCAGACTTCAGATTTTATGATGAATGAGTCATACGTCCCACTGGGGACAGATTAGTATGTACCATGGAGCCCGAGGTCGAACATCCCGCTAGATGCCGAGTCTCGTGTTCCAGATTAGCCAGCGCCAGTTTGGGTTCTTGCCGATGCTCAATGGGAGGAATGCCCGCGACAGCTACCGACTCCTAGTACGATGGAGTACTACAAAATAAGCAAAGTAAATAAAAGAGAATTTGAATTTTATGAAGAAGTCCAGGGAAAATTCATCAACATACTGGAGGGATTAGAACTCTATACCAGAGTCTTCTCAGAGACTGACGAACAAAGTATTCTTGACTGTATTTTTGACCTAAGGGACAGAGGCCGAGCATGTTTACTTATGGAAAGGACCTATTCCGAGTCAAGGAAATGGATGCAAGGGAATGGGAGGATTACTATTCAGTGTGGCTGCTACTACAACTTCACAAATGACAGACAGGGGAATCCGCCTAGGATCCTCAGACATGATCAAGTAGATCCACTACCGCCAATGATAAATTGAATGATCAAAAGAATGGTCAAATGGAGTATTCTACCTTCTACCTGCATTCCAAATAGTTGTATTATCAACATCTACGACGAGGGTGATTGCATTCCTCCACACATTGATCACCATGACTTCGTGAGGCCTTTTTTGTACAGCCTCATTCATGAGTAAAAGTAACATCTTATTTGGGAAAGAAACTGAAATCATCGGAGCTGGTGAGTTCAGAGGCTCTGTGGAGATTCCTCTACTAATCGGTTCAGTCTTGGTTCTTAAAGGCAACGGTACAGATGTCGCTAAACATTGCATTCCAGGGGTACGACACCGTAGGGTGTCTGTGACCTTCCATAGGTTGGACGACAACAAAATGCTATATGGATTTCAGCCAGACCCGGAACTGGAAGAGCTACTGCTGTACGAGCTATGAGAGGGTTGTACCTCTAAGTACATGTGAAGGGAACTATTATCCTGGAGCATGGCTTCGAAGGTCTTCTTGATCAGGAGCTCGTTGTACCTGGTACAGATGGTCAGAGGGTTCACTTTCTTTTAAAAAAAAAACAACATGATATGTATCTGATATGTTCAGCCTACAATGTATTCATGGCATGAGATGTTCTGGATGTACTTCAACATGGACTATATATGGTATATTCTTAGGCATTAGCCTATGTTTGATCTGTGACATCTTTATTGAAGCAGATTAATGGAAATTTCTCTCAGAAATGTGCCTTTTTGTCAGTTGTATTTTTGTGCGATGGATGGAAGCTACGAACCACGCGTTGGCGCAGAATTTCAATGAACGAAGAACGAAACAACAAACCTTTAACAACAAAATAAAACTCAAATAAAAATAATCACAAATGAACAAACAACAAAACAATTTTCTTTTGAAAATCAACCAATTAAAATTAAAATTTTAAAGACATATTTTGAAAAATTAAATGTGATAAAAACAACAAGAAAATAAAATGAATATGTTGAGTGGATTCTCTCGTTCTCGGAGTTTCTTACTCTTTGTGCGCGCAACACAATTATCTTTATCTTCATCAACTCTCTTCACATCCTCGCGGAATTTCGCATTCTACACAAAGCCCCACAAAACTCTACAAATCTTCTTCAACAAAATCAACCTTCTTACATGACACATTTCTGCAAATTCGACATCACAAACTCTCTACACTGTTTTCATATGACTCCCGGAGTCGGTACTCAAATTTTGACTCCTCATCTTTGAGATTGGTATAAGACCCCTTTTAATGGAGCATGGCATCCTATCCTTAATCTTCGAGGTCGGTACCTAAATTTCGACACTCTCTTTTGAGAATTGTCCCTATATTTCAACTCTCACATCTTTGAATTAGTACCTAAATTCTGATTCACTACATTCGAGGTCGGTACCAAAATTCTGACATCTCTTTTGAGAATTGTCTCTATATTTCAATTATCACATCTTCGAATCAGTACTTAAATTCTGATTCACTATATTCGAGGTCGGTACCTAAATTCTGACACTCTCTTTTGAGAATTGTCCCTATATTTCAATTCTTACATCTTTGAATCAGTACTTAAATTCTGATTCACTATATTTGAGGTCGGTACCTAAATTCTGACACTCTCTTTTGAGAATTGTCCCTATATTTCAATTCTCACATCTTTGAATCAGTACCTAAATTTGGATTCACTATATTCGAGGTCGGTACCTAAATTCTGACACTCTCTTGTGAGAATTGTACCTATATTTTAATTTTCATTTTTGAATCAGCACCTAAATTCCGATTCTCATTTTTTGAGATTGGTACCTACATTCTGACTCTCCTTTCCTGAAATTGACACCTAAATTTCAATTTACCATTTCGGAACCAGTTACTAAACAATGATTCCTATCTTTGGAGGTCGGTACCCAAATTCTGACACTCCCTTTCTTTTTGGGATTGATACCCAAATTTCAATTCCCACCTCGGAGTCAGCACTTATGTATTGACTCCCATCCTTTAAAAATACATGAAATTTCATAACTCAAAATTCACTCTCCGATCCCCAACGAGAGTCCCTACTCTTTGATTTCAATCAAATAATCATTTGCTAATTCCCCAGCAGAAAAAAATCACACACACAATCCTACACATACTTCCGGGTCTATTGACTCAAAAGTTTGTATTATTTTTTGTTGGTCTCGTCAGTCAATGCCAATACGCGCGGTGTCCTTGCCCAGCACACCACACCTATTGGGGGTTCATTTGTTGACCTCACTTTTGGTTGAGGTTTAGTTTTTCCTCTTTAGTAGCCTAAAGTCTAGCCATAGGACTTTTCTATTGACTATTCTTAGAAAACTAGACAATGAATCCTCACCATTAGAAATTCTACACTCTTCTTTACTCAACTTGAAGTTCCACATATTGGTTCTAACCTCTAGCACTTAGTAGGTGGGGTCACTATAGGGGAACTCAAGATGAGTTACCCTTAGGATTGTTGGACCTTAGGGTTGACCCTGGGTGTTGGTCTAAAGCTAAGGCAATCATTTGCAATCACTTGCACTCACAATCACTCACAATCCTAAACTTAAACTTCTAGGCTTTGGTCCCTTGATACATTTAGGAGACTCATGTAAGTGGTCCCCTAAACCCACTAGCCCTAGGCTAGGGTTTAGCTAAGACCACTACATAGAGGACCCAAAATGGGGTTTTCATTGATCCAAAGCTTATTGATGGTGGTGGTTGGTACTCCAACTCTACCAAGATACCCAACCTATCCTTTTGCCCCTAAATTCCCCCAAATTACCTAGTACCCTCGGGACCCCAAATTTGGCCAAAATTCCCAAATTTACCCAAAATACCCAAGTTAGTTCAAAAATCATTTCAAACACCTTGAAAACACCCAAACTACCCAAAATCACCAAAATTGGCCAAATTACCAAAATACCCTTCTTTACCCCAAAATTTCAAAAATTCCAAAACATCCTAAAATTCCCAAAACCTCTCAAATATTCCCAATTTCATTTTTCTCAACTATCACATGACCCAATTTGGTCAATTTGACCATCTTTGACCAAAACCCCCAAATTGCCCTTTAAAGGACCATATTTTCCCCAAATTACCCCAAATGTATATCCAATTAGTCTCAATTTACCCAAATTTCAATTCTAAACTCAAATTCACTCTTGATTTGACCAATCTAGACCAAATCCAAACTCAATTGGTCCATAATTTGAACCTAATTTTGAGCCAAACCAAAACCCCAATTTTGGCCCCATGACTTGGTTCCACCAAATTGAACCCATATGCCACTCAATTGGCCACAATTTGTGTTGAAAAACCTTCATAACATCCCCATACATCAAACTTGACCTTCAATTGGCCTTGGTGAGGCTTCAATTTCATTTGATTTCAACATGAGTCCAAAAATCCCCAATTTTGCCTCAAATTAGCCATGTCCCCAAACTTCACCAAATTGAGGGCCTTAACCCCAAAATTTCCACTCTGTCTTCATGAAAATCTTCACAACACCTCCCTTGATCATGTGGACCATTCAATTTGGACTTATCCCAAGGCTAGCCCAACCTAGACCCATGTCTAACCCAACATGCCCAAATTGGTCAAATTTCAACAATCCCTCAAATTGACCTACCAATTAAACTCAAAATCACTTCAACCCTTCACCAAAAATCTTCATAACAATCATCTACACAATGTTGATCAATCAATTAGGCCAATTGACATGGCTAGTTTAGCCCAAACCCAAGCTTTGATCACTTGAACCCACATTGAACCCATGCACTAAAGATGGCCTAACTACCCCAAAGTCTCCAAATTAATGATTCCTCCAAATTAATGATTCCACAGCCATTAGTTGGACCCTAGTGACCAGCTTAAACCTCTTAAAACTACCTAAACTAAGCCATGGACGAAAGGTCCCATAAATTAAGGGATTTAATGTCATATTTGCTTAAGCTTAGGATATTTTTTCCAAAACAAAGCCTAAACACATTAAGTCCTTGGATGCCCTGAGCACATAGCCACCTCCCCTTGCCATGGCCGCTGGCCTAGTCGCCGGAGAAGCTCAAAACTGAGAGCCACGCCCATGGAATTTCACCCAAATCAAACCTAGAAGCCAGCTCAGCTAAATTAAATTGTAGAGCTCTTCTGCCCTTCACCTAAGCAGCACAATGCACCCCATAATTGGCCATGACAGTCACCCTTAGCCATTTTTATAAAAAGCACCTCCCACAGCCATGGGAGGAGGTGCTAAAAATTTCTTAGAGAGACCTCTCAAAACTGACCACAGAGCTTCCCTAAGATCCCCTCAGTGCAGTTCAACTATTTTCCCTCACCAATTTCCACTTCTGGAGTTCAATTTTGAGCTCAAAATCTTGCCGGAAATCAAGGCAGAGCCCAATACACCTCCACAGTCCACCAAACTCAAATTAAATTCACCCACACCTTCACAACAATGAAATAAGCTTAAGCCCCATCAAATTCCCCTCTCACAGAGCCTCTACCATAGCTCTAGACCAACACCCAAATCCGGCCACGATCGAAATCATACCTAGGCCTTACACCACGACCAGAGACTCAATCCCTAGTCTCTTTAGATCACAACAAACGTGCCAAGACTCTATGATTGAAGCTTCACTTCTCAGAGCAAAGGTATAAAACTTATCTTCCTCCCAACCCTATTTGAACTCTCCATTTATTTTGAGTTGATTTCATGGCATCATAACCATATGGATATGTTCCTCTAGTCTAGACGAGCATTTTAAAAAAAATTCACTTAATTTGGTTAAGAAATGAGAGAGATCTTAAGGCTAGAAGATGGACGGTTCTCGGGCTAGGCTATCGGGGACGATGACGGAACGTCGTCTGATCGCGTGTGTATCAGATAGACAGTCGAGATCAAGCCGGACAGCGCTTCGGAACATAAATTGCGGGCCGAGTCAGTGCTGAGGTGGATGGCGGCGTCGATTAAGAGCGCGCTGCGTGGAGCTTTGGAGCCGCCGTAGGTTGATGTGGCACCGCACGTTTAAATATATAAATATGGATTTAAAAAATCAAAAAATTATCTCTAGCTTTAAAAATCTATATCTTGGTGTAGAAAAATTACAAAAATAAAATAAAAATACCCACTTGCTCAGTGAACAGAGGAGAACAATGTGGAAATAATTTTAAGTCCATGTGATGCATATTTTATATTTAATTAATTAAACACTAATTTGAATTATTTGATTCTCCATGCATGTAGTGATATCACCATGACTTGAAATTATAGCACGTTGTTGCTTCTATTAAAAGGAACATTCCCTGGTTTTTCCAAAGTCAGAGGAGCTTCCTAAACAGAGAATCATATTTTTCAAGTTTATGTGCATTATTTGCTTAAAATAATCATGGAAATTAGCATGTTGCATAGAAAAATTCAACAAAATTTTGGATGATTTATAATGACCGAAAAGCTTTTAAGAAAATTTCTCATCACCCAAATCATTCAAAATACACCTGATGTTCACAAACCCTAAATCACTAAGATAATTAATTTTGAAAAATAAAAAAATAAAATGACTTGATTCTTAATCTCCACTGTTATTTAGGATCCAAATAACTCACCATAAAAATTTCAAAGTATTTTGAGTCCATTTGATTGCCTAAATTGACTTTTCAAGTTAAATAACATTTTGACACTTAAATGATTTTTAGAAATCAAAATATAACTCAAACATTTATAAAAACTTATTTTTTGAGTTCTCTATGACCAGGGGTATTTTCTAAAAAAAAAGGAGTTTAAAATAAAAACTGGATTTTTAACCTATTTTAAATATTTAAATAATTAAAAATCCATAAAAATCACAAAAATAATAATTTATGTGAAAGATGTTATAAATTTCTTCCTAAGTACTTAAGAAAAATTAGAATATTTTTCCTAATTTTCTAAATAAAGATACTGAATTTCAAAGCTTAAAAATAATTTTTAAAGGCTAAAAGGGTTTTCACTAAGAATAATTCCAAATAAATCAAATAAAATTCAAAAAAAAACATAAATTTTTCTTCTCTGAGTTCTCTGACCTTAGGAATATTTTTTAAATATATAAAACTTAATTTTCTCCATTTAAAATATTATATATTTAATAAATACCCCAAAATTTAAAATAATTATTTAAATTCAAATAAAATTCAAAAAATCATGAAATTTGGTCCAAAGGCTTCACTAGTCTACATCTACCTCCAGTAAAAATTTCAAAAGATTAGGATTTACCTTGGTCAAGTTAGGAATTCCCTTTGAAAAATCATCTTTTTGCATGAAAATAATCATATAAATTAAATTAAATTTTCAAAAATTACATTTTCTCCTCTGATGTATTAATTGGCCCATGAATGATGTAGGATAAAAATTTTAAAGTATTTTAAATTATGAAGTGTTAGAGCCTTGGGGGCAAATGTGTAATTTTGGAAATTTAGCCTTAATTAACATTTAGGCTTAATTCAAGGAGGGAAATGGGTAACATCTGATCTTAATTTGGTTGTTTGAAACACAAGAGGTTAATTGGTAGAAACCAACCTCACTTTCTTAATTGAAAAGATAAGTTAATAAATTTCTAAAAATTATTAGAATTTGGAAGTTTATCAAAATAAAATGAACCCAGGACTTAGGGGGTATGACTTTTGAAGTCAATAATTAANCATACTACACTTTTATAGTTGCAAATTTGCATACTAAACAACGATACCAATTTGCATGAAAACTAAAACTATCAAGATAGCCACAAAACTAAAACCAAAGCCAAAACCAAAACCAAAATTAAAATCAACCAAGATAAAATTCACCTCCACGACATTTAAAATATAAAACAACTCAAAATTTAATCACAAACATCACACAAAACTACAACTTCATTAAATTAAGATGTCTCTATCGGATGATCAGGAATCCCTCGGAGGAGGTAACCTACGGTTGCTAACGAAAAAATATAAAACAACTCAAAATTTAATCACAAACATCACACAAAACTACAACTTCAACTATTCGAAATATAAAACAACTTAAAATTTAATCACAAACATCACACAAAACCACAACTTCAACTAAATTTAAATATAAAACAGCTCAAAATTTAATCACAAACATCACACAAAACTACAATTGCAACTAAATTAAGACGTCTCTATCTGATGATCGAGAATCCCTCAGAGGAGGTAACCTACGGTTGCTAACGAGGCTTCCCACAGTCTAGATGTCGGGAATTCCTCAAAGGAGGTAACATACGGTTGCTAACAAGGCTTCCCACAGTCTAAATGAAATTATGGAACTCATTAAGTTGAGTTTAGTAAGTTCATTTGGACTAAGTGAATCCAATAGAAAATAGTGGTGCCGGAACGAGGGAACCGTAGGATCCTAACCGGTGTCACTCTAATCTACTTTAACATGCCTCCATAAAATTTAAAGAACTTCAACCATAAGGCCACCTGATTTGACATTATAACTTGACACAATAGAAAACTCAAACTCGTCGCGACAAGGAGCTTGGAGCTAGCATGGTGGGCAGCACAACCATCTTCAACAGCAAAACCTGTCTTCGGTGAGGACTTGGAGCTAGCATGGTGGGGCAGACGGCCATCTTCAACAGCAAAACCTGTCTTCCGCGAGGAGCTTGGAGCTAGCATGGTGGGCAGCACGGCCATCTTCAACAGCAAAACCTTTCTTCAGGCAAGAGCTTGGAGCTAGCTTGGTGGGCAGCACGACCATCTTCAACAGCAAAACCTGTCTTCCATTGTGGCAAGCAGCTTGGAGCTAGCTTGGTGGGCAGCACGACCATCTTCAACAGCAAAACCTATCTTCACCAGTCTCCTTCCTTAGACTTAAACAACTAAGTCATAGGACTTCAAGGTTGCTTGCTTATGCAACGTATTCCTTAGACTTAAACAACAAAGCCATAGGACTTCGAGTTTGCTTGCTTATGCAACATAAATCCTTCTTAGACTTAAACAACAAAGCCATAGGACTTCGAGGTTTCTTGCTTATGCAACGTAAATCCTCAACTTATCTTTAGGCCTTTGTATAGCCCTGCTATACAATATAAGCCCTAACTCATCTTAGGATTCTGAGGTTGTCGTTCGTCACGACCTAAATCCTCACATCTTCCAGGCTATTTGATTTTCACACGAATGTAAGCCCTAATTAATAAAATTGGTAGGGTGAAACACCTAAATATTTCTCCTCAAAACTGAAGCTAACCATTAAGATAGCTTGGGAAGACACCGAGGTTCTTCTCTGGATCCATGACATCCCCTAGTTCTTCATTTTTTGGACTCTACAACAAAATGTTCCAAATTTGAACCAATCCCCTTTCATACCTCTTTGTCTGATCTTATTGAAAAGTCCTATCCTTTTGAAATCCTTGAAGATAATGTTTCCTGATTTTTATAGAGAGTCTTCTTAGGTGACTTTGGTCATTTAAGATGTAATTAATTATAGGGGCTTGCCCTTATCGAGTCTTCTTAAGTGACTTTGGTCATTTAGGATGTAATTAACTATAGGGGCTTTCCCTTATATTTCTTAGGTGACTTTGGTCATTTAAGATGTAATTAACTATATGGGCTTGCCCTTATAGGAAGCCGGTGACTTTGGTCATTTAAGATGTAATTAACTATAGGGGCTTGCCCTTATAGGAAGCATGTGCTTTGGTCATTTAAGATGTAATTAACTATAGGGGCTTGCCCTTATAGGAAGCATGTCCGAGGTGACTTTGGTAATTTAAGATGTAATTAACTATAGGGGCTTGCCCTTATAGGAAGCTTGTCCGAACTTAACTTAATATAAACTCTATTTAATTTTTTATATTAAATAGGAGAACTTGTCGACAAATATAAAGTTTTTGCAGACTAAATGGATGTCATATATTCCTTAGTTTATTTGATCGAGTCTCATCCTCAAGTCTTGTGTTTATCCTTCGGGATAGATAATCCCTTAGTTTATTTGATCGAGCCTCATCCTCAAGTCTTGTGTTTATCCTTCGGGATAGATACATGATTTGAGGTATAGTGCTCTTTCATTTAAACTATGAAAAATATGGGGTCAGTTTGATTTCATTTAAACTAAATATATATGTAAATTAAAACGTCCTTCTGAAGCGTGTAACGGGATTTTGATTCCGGTGACCGACAACTTCTTACGGGCAACTCCTCCAACCAAAAATAGCGCCGACAAAGACGATGAAATTAGATAAACTAAGCTTAAATCAATTAACAAGATCATCTATGAATGATGATACTTCTTTTGGATCAATAAACAAACTTTGTAATTTAAATATGTATTTTTTGAATTTGATTAACAACCTATACAACAACCTAGAAAAATTATCATAGATTAAGAAAGCCTCAGCTTTATGATTAATAATGTTGCATCATTTCATGCCTCTACGAAGAATACTTGCTTCCTCACTAGACTAGCCTCATGATTAACATTCTTTTAGATGGTTGTCTAGAGCTCTTAGGTTGTTTAGTTTATTTCCTAACCCGGACAAGAATGTAAGTCCATGTTAGATAGTATTAACTCTTGTGGTTGAGCTATTCCCATTCCCCATTTTTTTTTCTTTCCATAGTCACCCTATCGTATTTTGAGAGGGGTAGGTCCTATTTTTGTCCTTTTCTACCAGATATTCATAGGATTTGATGTTAGTTATTTTATGAACTTAAAGTCTTTGAAGCTTCCTTGGATAACATTATTCATGGAGCAATGATAAGAAACTCCGTGTTGTGCTGGGATTACTAATTCCATGGCTTACTAAATTCAAATTTTGATAACTTAAGATGAAAAATCCATGAAATCTTAACCTGCTTATATACACCAATTTTAAAAACTTCTTATATATCCCTAGACCCCCTTTAAGCCAATTCTTATCCTTTTGATCTATTTGTTGAAATCATTTCAAATACATTGTTGAAAGATTATCATCTATTAGGATACAATGATCCACCCTCTGCCCAGTGCCTTGATTTAGACTTAAGTTGTGAGGGCTTATTGAAATGACAATGTTATTCCTCTATATGTCTCATCAATAGATCTTAGAACATATTATTATTTTTTTAATTGAGAGTATTATTATTTGTTCCCTAAAATATATAATTAAATAAAGGAACACGTTTCTTTTGGAGTGATTATATAGCTAAAAAACATAAATTTGATTCTCTGATTATTTCTGGAAAATTTTTATATGTCTTCTACATCGATTTGTTTGGTTCGAATTATTTTGACATTTTTTAACTCCATTTTTGACTAACCTTATAAAGTTCATATTTTGAAAATTTTTCACACACTTCTATTATTTTAATTAATTTATTTTATTTTTATTTCTTCATGTCTCTCTTTCCTCATTGTCACTTTCATTTTTTGAAGAAGGCAATGAAATTATATTGGAAAAGAGGTTGCTTGAGAAGAGAATTATAGAATAGAACATGATGGATGAATCATTAAAGGGTTTGACACATTTCGTTAATGGTTTTTGAATATCTTATGGAAACATTTTCAAGTGTAATTAATCTTAAGAAGCCTTAACCTAATGGGAGNATTAACTGATTGGAACTAAAATAGGGAAGCATTCCATTACATTAGACTATCGTCCTAGTGACTAAGCAACATTTTCAAAATAGTATTGCTTAGTTTCCTCACGATAATCTTTTTGTCTTGTTTAACTAAGTTAATGCTATGAAGAGCATATTAAAACATTAGGGGATAATAATAGGGAAACAAAGTTTATGTAATGTTAAAATACCGTCATGCATCTTAAAGTGTGCAAAAATTTGATATATGGAATGCATTTTTATAAGGTTTAACTGATTGGAACTAAAATAGGGAAGTTGTTGTAAACTTCTTGTAGAACTCGCTCCGCCAAACACCTACAAAATTCCAAAGAACTCCTGTGTGCCGAAGAAATGGAGTGTTGTAGTATAACCTGCAGGCCGAAGACAAGATAACTGAATACTTTTAACTCAAGAATCCGGAAAGCCGAACAACTTTTTCCAATCTACTTTGTCTGCTGATTAGCATTGGAGTACCGAACTCCCTCAGCCAAGAACCCGGTTGGCAGCTGTTAGAAGCTGGATTGCCGAATACCCCAAAAAATTGCCTAATACCTTCAGCCCGAAGATCACTTGCTGCAGCCCAAATATCTTCCTGTAGCTGAAGGCTTGCGGTCTTCTCTTGGCAGCCAAAGACCTACCGAGTTCCTTGCTTCTTGTTCGCCGCAGTTCCCCTTCTGCCTGTTCCAGAAGACTCCCTGCTTCGAACTGCTCTCCCTGCCGTCAAGAACCTGAGCTGCGGAATGGAACACCTTTGCTGGAAGCCTGAGGAGATGTACTATCGATTCCCCGGACTGCTGTATAACAGCTTCTGTGGCTAAGCAGTGGAAAATGCAGCAAGAAAAAACAGAAAGAAATTTGTTGGAAATAAATGCAAGAACACATACACAAGAACACAACCAACTACGTGATTCGGTCCATAGACCTATATCCATGGGAGGGAATCGCCAACAGATACACTAAAATAAAGAAGAATTACAGGCTTTTTACATTAAGGAATGGACACTCCTCTAGATGTCTCCCTCTTGAAACTATCTCGATACAAGATCTAAAACTCCTCCCTCAATTCTTGAAGCATCTTCCCTTCTTCTTCTTGGACTTATTTCATTCCCTTTCTTGGTCTTCTTGGTCTTTTTCTATCTTCCTCCTTGTAGTGGCCTCTCCCCTCTACAAGCCTATTTTCTTCCCTTGTAGTAAACTCTTTATTTCCTATAAGCCTCCTAGGCCCCCCAAGTAGACCACAGAAGCTCACAAGGAAATCACAAGTAAGTCATTGTCTTTGATTAATCAATTGAGAGTCATATATAACAGAAGCATTCCATTACAATAGATTACCGTCCTAGTGACTTGGCAACATTTTCAGAATAGAATTGTTGAGTTTCCTCACGATAATTTTTTTGTCTTGTTTAACTAAGTTAATGCTATGAAGAGCATATTAAAACATTAAGGGATAATAATAGGGAAACAAAGTTTATGTAATGTTAAAATACCGTCATGCATTTTAAAGTGTGCAAAAATTTGATATATGGAATGCATTTTTATAAGGTTTAACTGATTGGAACTAAAATAGGGAAGCATTCCATTACATTAGACTATCGTCTTAGTGACTCGGCAACATTTTCAAAATAGTATCGCTTAGTTTCCTCACGATAAATTTTTTGTCTTGTTTAACTGAGTTAATGCTATGAAGAGCATATTAAAACATTAGGGGATAATAATAGGGAAACAAAGTTTATGTAACGTTAAAATACCGTCATGCATCTTAAAGTGTGCAAAAAATTGATATATGGAATGCATTTTTATAAGGTTTAACTGATTGGAACTAAAATAGGGAAGCTGTTGTAAACTTGTTGTAGAACTCGCTCCGCCAAACACCTACAAAATTCCAAAGAACTCCTGTGTGCCGAAGAAATGGAGTGTTGTAGAATAACCTGCAGGCCGAAGACAAGATAACTGAATACTTTAACTCAAGAATCTGGAAAGCCGAACAACTTTTTCCAATCTACTTTGTCTTCCGATTAGCATTGGAGTACCGAACTCTCTCAGCCAAGAACCCGGTTGGCAGCTGTTAGAAGCTGGATTGCCGAATACCCCAGAAAATTGCCTAATACCTTCAGCCCGAAGATCACTTGCTGCAGCCCAAATATCTTCCTGTAGCTGAAGACTTACGGTCTTCTCTTGGCAGCCAAAGACCTACCGAGTTCCTTGCTTCTTGTTCGCCGCAGTTCCCTTTCTGCCTGTTCCAGAAGACTTTCTGCTTCGAACTGCTCTCCCTGCCGTCAAGAACCTGAGCTGCCGAATGGAACACCTTGCTGGAGGCCTGAGGAGATGTACTATCGATTCCCCGGACTGCTGTATAACAGCTTCTGTGGCTAAGCAGTGGAAAATGCAGCAACCAAAAACAGAAAGAAATTTGCAGGAAATAAATGCAAGAACACATACACAAGAACACAACCAATTATGTGGTTCGGTCCATAGACCTACATCCACGGGAGGGAATCGCCAACAAATACACTAAAACAAAGAAGAGTTACTGGCTTTTTACATCAAGGAATGGACACTCCTCTAGATGTCTCCCTCTCGAACTATCTCGATACAAGATCTAAAACTCCTCCCTCAATTCTTGAAGCCTCTTCCCTTATTCTTCTTGGACTTATTTCATTCCCCTTCTTGGTCTTTTTATATCTTCCTCCTTGTAGTGACCTCTCCCCTCTACAAGCCTATTTTCTTCCCTTGTAGTAAACTCTTTATTTCTTATAAGCCTCCGAGGCTCCCCCAAGTAGACCACGGAAGTTCCCAAGGAAATCACAAGTAAGTCATTGCCTTTGATTAATCAATTGAGAGTCATATATAACAAAAGCATTCCATTACATTAGATTACCGTCCTAGTAACTTGGCAACATTTTCAGAACAGAATTGTTGAGTTTCCTCACGATAATTTTTTTGTCTTGTTTAACTAAGTTAATGCTATGAAGAGCATATTAAAACATTAGGGGATAATAATAGGGAAACAAAGTTTATGTAATGTTAAAATACCGTCATGCATTTTAAAGTGTGCAAAAATTTGATATATGGAATGAATTTTTATAATGTTTAACTGATTGGAACTAAAATAGGGAAGCATTCCATTACATTAGATTACCGTCCTAGTGACTTGGCAACATTTTCAAAATAGAATTGTTGAGTTTCCTCACGATAAATTTTTCGTCTTGTTTAACTAAGTTAATGCTATGAAGAGCATATTAAAACATTAGGGGATAATAATAGGGAAACAAAGTTTATGCAATGTTAAAATACCGTCATTAATTTTAAAGTGTGCAAAAACTTGATATATGCCAGCTTACATGTCTCAGAGTTTCTCTTGGTAGCGTAACTGCTACCCAGAGATTTCTTATTATTTAGTACACTATTTTTTTGAATTTATCTGCGGGAATATGTTTATATTTTCTTGAATATCTTCAGACATATATTATCTTACCTAGGATTTATAATGAATTTTGAAAGTTGTGATAGACAGAAACACGCATGGATGCACACTTGTAGGTTGTACAAGAACATATGTATACATCTATGTGCCATGGATTATAATAAAACAGGAAGTGAAACCAATCTTATGATTTTAATTTTGTTCTTCAAAGTAATGATGCATGTCTTCCATCAATGCTGTTTTTTGTTGTGATATTTTCCCAGTTCCTTTGAAGACAATACTTTTTTATGGATTGTGGCGGCGCTACTTGATATGCACAGAACTTAGTGTTGACTTGGGTTTAATATCTTTGTGTTATAGTGCCTGTATCTGCTAATGAAGTTTGAGTCATAGCCAATTTCCTATGGTTTCTAATTTTTCTTTTTGGAATTATAAATGATTCCTATTGTTCACGAACAATGCAAGCAACAATGACCTCCTTGACCAATTTTATTTTGTTGATATGTAGTGATGTTAATAGAAAAGTTCATGCTATTACATTTCATGTCTTAGTATATCCATTGATAAGTTATAGTTCAACATTGCTGAGGTATTGAAATTTAATATGGGCAGCAAACACACTTTTGTCTTATAAATTTATGATAGACCTTGAAAATATTTCCAGAAGCTTAATTTCTTTTAAACACATTCTCTCTTCGATATGGTTGCTCAAATTATTATAAGATCATTCCAGCTACCCAATTAATTTTTAATCTTATCTATTAATGTATCCCTTATCTATTTAACTCATGATATTCCCTTTTGTGGGTTTTGTTGATATTAGGAAATACAAATAATATTAACTAATAACATTTGCTTTTTTGTTATGTTTGAATTATGAACTTTCATTCCTCTTAATGTGTTTTGGGGTTGTGTTTTTTGATGTAGACGTGTGAATTTTTATGTTTTATTTTTTTTATTTTATTTTTTTTCTGGTGGCTCACAGGCTATTGCTCAAGTAAGGACCGTATACTCATTTACTGGGGAGAGTAGGACACTAAATGCTTACTCGGAAGCAATACAGTATACACTTAAACTGGGCTATAAGGCAGGGATGGCAAAAGGCTTGGGGATTGGGTGCACATATGGAATTGCATGTATGTCATGGGCGTTAGTGTTTTGGTACGCTGGTGTTTTTATCCGGAATGGACAGACTGATGGAGGAAAGGCTTTTACAGCAATATTTTCTGCTATCGTTGGTGGAATGTATGCCCCTTAATGTTCTTATTATTGCAATTCTTCTGCACTTCCAATCCTCCATTCTTACACATTTATTATGCATGAACCGCAAAATCAATAGCTATTTCTCACTATTCTTTTGGAATTTATATCTACTGCAGCCTCTAAACATTGTTTATATGGAAGGTATTTTATGTGCTAATTTTAGTTGGCTGATTAATTAAGCTCATAAAACATTAAACTAATGTTTCTCTTATAAACTTTTATGAATCCTGTTTCTGTTGGCATTTTCACTTTTTAATTAATCAAAACATTAAACATTTTAATACTATTATTTCATTCCTATCATTTTAGTGAGAAATACTCGTGCTAACACAGGAGCTTGGGTCAGTCATTTTCAAATCTTGGAGCATTTAGTAAAGGGAGAGCTGCAGGCTACAAACTACTGGAGATAATTCGGCAGAAGCCTTCTATCATTCAAGATCTTACAGATGGAAAAATTTTGGATGAGGTTCATGGAAATATAGAATTTAAAGATGTCACATTCAGTTATCCATCACGGCCTGATGTTATTATCTTTAGGGATTTTTCTCTTTTCTTCCCTGCCGGGAGGACAGTTGCTGTTGTTGGAGGTAGTGGATCGGGTAAGAGTACAGTTGTTTCTTTGATCGAAAGGTTCTATGATCCCAACCAAGGTAATATGATATCCCCGTCATTTATAAATCATCTCAGATCTGGTACTGTATTGTAAAGTCTGTTTCTATTGCAGGGCAAATTTTGCTTGATAATGTGGACATAAGAACACTGCAATTGAGATGGCTTAGGGACCAAATTGGTTTGGTCAACCAAGAACCTGCATTGTTTGCAACTACCATACTGGAAAACATACTCTATGGGAAATCAGATGCAACAATTGTTGAAGTTGAGCAAGCTGCAACCGCGGCAAATGCTCATAGTTTTATCGCACTGCTTCCAAATGGCTACAGTACCCAGGTTAGTGCTGTACATATCTTTAACAATTTAATTTCTTTTAAAGATATATTAACAGCTTGGAGCCTATTTGTCAACGCTACAGAAATTTATCTATTAGTAGGCTTCACAGCTTTACTATGTCCAAGCATTTCTGATCAAAACCAGATAATCTTACAAGGTGAAGTTCATGTAATCATAGCTAGTGCTATAAATGAATGGATGGCTCTCTAGTTCCTAATGGCATCCTTCCAGTTATTAAAGAAGAAATCCACTCAATTTTATGAACATGTGATTTGATGCTGATCATAAATTGTGGTTATCCTAATTTTCTCTACTCAGAGCGTTACCTCATGGTTAATAATTCAACGAAGGAAGTTTTTTTATAGGCTTGCCATCAAGAATTTTCATACTAATTGTGTCAGTGATTATTTTTATTTGTCTATTGGATTCAAATTAAAGTAAAAAGTACCTGTAACGGTCTCTATTCCAATATAGGTTGGAGAAAGGGGAGTTCAGCTATCTGGTGGCCAGAAACAGAGAATTGCTATTGCACGTGCCATGTTAAAAAATCCCAAGATTCTCCTTCTTGATGAAGCCACCAGTGCCCTTGATTCTGGCTCGGAGAGCATCGTCCAAGAAGCACTAGATCGCCTCATGGTTGGTAGAACTACAGTGGTTGTCGCTCACCGACTTTCAACCATAAGAAATGTTGATACGATAGCCGTCATCCAACAAGGACAAGTTGTTGAAACTGGAACGCATGAAGAATTGATTGCTAAGGGAAGCACTGGCGTGTATGCCTCTTTAATTCGTTTTCAAGAGATGGCAAGGAACAGGGACTTTGGTGCTCCATCTACTCGTAGGTCTCGCTCATCACGCCTGAGCCATTCTCTTTCTACCAAATCTATCAGTCTGCGCTCTGGAAGTCTGAGGAACTTGAGCTATCAGTACAGCAGTGGAGCTGATGGCCGCATAGAGATGGTTTCTAATGCAGACAATGATCGCAAGTATCCAGCTCCTGATGGCTATTTCTTCAAGCTTCTGAAATTAAATGCTCCTGAATGGCCTTATGCCATCTTGGGAGCTGTTGGTTCAATTCTCTCTGGGTTCATAGGTCCAACATTTGCAATAGTGATGAGCAATATGATAGAAGTGTTCTATTATCCTGATCCCAATACAATGGAAAGGAAGACTAGGGAGTACGTCTTCATATATATTGGAGCAGGACTTTATGCAGTTGTTGCTTATCTTGTTCAGCATTACTTCTTTAGTATTATGGGGGAAAACCTCACCACTAGGGTTAGGAGAATGATGCTTGCTGGTAATTAGGATATTCCTTTATCTTCATTTCTTCTGCCTTAGTTCTTTTGAAATTAGTAAGGCTCAAACAGTATTGTGATTGCAGCTATCCTAAGAAATGAAGTTGGATGGTTTGATGAAGAGGAGAACAATTCCAGCCTTGTTGCTGCTCGTTTGGCCACTGATGCAGCTGACGTGAAGTCTGCAATTGCAGAGAGGATTTCCGTGATACTTCAAAACATGACCTCACTCCTCACATCCTTCATTATCGGTTTCATTGTTGAATGGAGAGTGGCGCTCCTCATTCTTGCAACCTTCCCTCTTATTGTCCTTGCTAACTTTGCACAGGCACGAAAATCTTATCTCTTTTAATTCATTTGAATTTTTTTTTTCTATTTTTTGAGCATGAGAATGAGATTTTTTTGGAATAATTTATGTTTTGGTCATTAGCATTTTGATTTAATGGTTTACTCTAGTATAACCTCAAAAAGACGAGAGGCTTGGTAAAAAAGGGCTTAAATGTCTTTTATTGTGGGGCATATCTACTTGGGTTTTGTGCTGCTGTTTTCATGTTACCAACAGCCATAGGCAAGCCTTGAGTCTTATTCTGTCAATAAACTTACCTGTTTTGTAACAATGCTTTTATTTTCTCCGTGCTATTGGTTCAACTGGCTCGAACTCAATACCTAGTGAGAGAAACTATCTTCTCCAATCTCTTCACGTGCCATTCGTTCAGATACATGCATTCCTTAGGGTTCTTTGTTATTACACTGCAGCTGTCTCAGTGCAGCAGATAATAAACAAGTGGAGGCCCACCCAAAGTTCCAGTATTCTGTCTTTTTATAAGGTTTGTGCTCCCGTGTAGAATTCTGAGTTTGAAAAGCATGAGAGCAAGTAAAAAGTGTTGAACGCAAGTGGGGAATACTTCCAGGATGTGTCCAAATGTAGCCCTTCTTTTTTTATCCTTTGGCCTGAGAAAAGGTCACATGCTGGCTCAGAGATACTTTTTTGTAACTCCTTGAACTAACTTTTAGAAAAGTTTACTGTGTCTTGCTAATTATTTACTATTGTCTGTTTCCATCTGAGCGGTACAGAACAGTTTTGTGCCTTCACTTTATTGAAGTCCCTTCGCTCAATTAGTGGTATGGATTTGTGTAGTATAATTTTGGCGATAGTAGCACTGTATACCTTTTTTCTTGCTAGATTAGGCTATATTGACTGGTTAAATTAATTTTTCTGATCCAAGCTATATATGCATAAGCCATTCTACCATAGGAGTATGATTATTTTTATAATGGAGGAACTAGTATGAACATCATTCTTCAAGCTCTACAGGGATTATTATGCTTATCAAAAGTTTGTAGTTCTTTTCCATGTACAAACCACCGAGATTTTGCAATCTATTCAATTATTAATTGTTGTTTTATTTAATGTTTTCTCAGAATTTAACTTCCTGAGCGTTTACCACCCCGCATATACTTCTTGCTTTTTCTTAATAAAAGCTTCATTTAAACACCTAGATCTGTTATGCGATTAAAATNCTTATAAAGTTCATATTTTGAAAATTTTTCACACACTTCTATTATTTTAATTAATTTATTTTATTTTTATTTCTTCATGTCTCTCTTTCCTCATTGTCACTTTCATTTTTGAAGAAGGCAATGAAATTACATTGGAAGAGAGGTTGCTTGAGAAGAGAATTATAGAATAGAACATGATGGATGAATCATTAAAGGGCTTGACACATTTCGTTAATGGTTTTTGAATATCTTATGGAAGCATTTTCAAGTGTAATTAATCTTAAGAAGCCTTGACCTAATGGGAGATTTGTTTTACCAAGATTCTTTATTTATATTTAACTTGATTTGACTTGATCTTAATAATATGACTCTCAAAAGCATTTAGGTTTTAATAAAAATTTTTGGTTCACATCATTGGGGCTCTTCTTTTTATTGTTCTTATGAAATCTCTTATATGATAAGAGCATCTTAATGTTGTCATCCTTTTCACCATTCAATAATAAGAACTCAAATTATGTTTGATTCATTTCACTAATGCCATAATATACAGATTTTGGTACATAATGGGTATGATCATATACAATAGATGTTAGATATAATAACAAAGCATGACCACTTCATCATCGTATAAGCATATATGAACAAGAGACTAAACATTTGGTAAGTATACTAGTATTTCCACTACATATAACAAAATTAATATAAAAGAAGAATCATCTACTACAAGAAATAATCTAATATGAAGGTCTAATGGGTTTGTTGGAAAATTAACACTATAGTATGTCAAATACTAACAAAATATAAGAGATGAACATGCAGTCATAGGCTCATTTGACATCAAATATTAAAAACAAAAGAACATCTATAAAGAAAATTATCTAAATCCGTATGCTAGATGAACCACCAAGTATGGTAAACTAATCTATTAATAGGACCAAAACAAACTTTATAAAAGAAGATTCCTCTAAAGACTTCCTGGGAAACCACTCAAAAAATATTAACCTTACCAATTTGGTACTATTTTTCAAGCTAATCCTTGAACATCATATTATCTTCTAATGAATTCTCATGATTTCTATGATAAGAGTAATATATAGTATCATTCATTATGTTCATATAGTTGGGCTTCTTAGCTTAAGCCATTTCCATTCCCCATTTCATCATCTTGAATATCTTCTTAATTGCATCTTCCCAAATGACTAGATTTTATATAGTCTCTTTTAAAAAGTAAATGGTGGCCTTTTATGTGAAAAAAATAGGTATAGATGACTCAATTATAACTTTTTTCTTTCATGGCCTAGCTAATGTAGAATTTGTGTTTTTCTTAAGACCTCTCGTTCATAATACTACTTAGAAGGCTTATTCTATCCTTTATTCATAGTGGAATCCTATTTTAGGATGGAGAGAAAGCCTCATTTTTGAAAATTAGTTTCCTTTATCAACAACTTCTCAAAGGTGTGAACTAATAATAGTTTTAATACTACTAAAGACAAACATATAATTGTTCTCATCATTTAATGAATGATGTGATGCTTCTTTAGAGAGAACTTATAGTCCATTGATGGGTTTTGCCATTTAAAATGAAAACCACGTGTTTTAGAGTACTTATGTTAGATCAATATTAAGTCTTGCATAGTCGCTCGCTAATGCACCCTAAGAAACCTCTTGAAAAACATGTTTTAAGTTCATCAAAGACCTTGAAGGATTAATTTGGTAGATTATGATACCAATCAAACATAAATTTGGATAGAGAGGTAAAAAAAACAAAGCAATAAACCATATCATTGTTTCCTATGTTACAAAAAAGTGCTTTATATTGAGCTATAAATTGTCGAGCATTTCCAATACTATCAAATTCTATAGTAATGGGATGGACGAAGTCCATAGAATAAACTAAAAGTAATGTAGCAAAAGTAGCACTAGCTAAATAAATATTGTAGAAGTTATTTGAGTATCTACAATAATAAGACTGTCATATGAGTTATGCAAGAGGTACAAAAGCTAAGTAAGGTCCAAATCTAATTTTGAACTATAAAATCTCAAAGGAAAGAACTCTAGTGGAGCCTGGTTATACGGGAAAATGTGAAGTGATTTGGGATATCAAGGTAGCTATAAGAGTCCCCATTTGGTTGATGTACCCTTAAAGCTTCTAATTAGTTCTTTTTTTCTATTTATTTGTGTTCTCAATGGCTTGTAGCTTTTGATACTCAAAGGAATAAAATTGCTCTCTCTGATTTCCTTCACAAGATGCTTCCTAAGATTGATCTTAAGAAGGTTTTCTTCTATAATGAGCTCCTCTGCCTCATCTTCTTATTATTATAATATGTAACAAACAGGTTTTTTGGATGTTTGAATTAATAATTTACTCATCATATAAATCATCCAAATCTTATATATTTTTAGTATCCAACATATCGTTGTTGGAATCACACTCAGTTGAGGATTAAAAGTTGTATCCATATATGCCTTATCTTTTGAATTATATAAGAAAAGTGCAATATCTATTTGTGCCTTCTTTTTTTTATCTCCAAAGATGTCATAATCTTTTTAAGTAAACTGATATAAATATCAACAATTGATCTCCTGGAATGCTTCTTTAACTCATTAGTCTTTAGTAAATTCAAAATGGTAGATAGGACATAAACCAAAAGAAAACTAAGGAACCTTAAAGAAGATAATTTTAGTACTAACTTGAGTTTAAAAATAATTTTAAGAAGTGATTTTTTTCTACTTAGTGTGAGAAATGATAACAGGGTACTCAAAATTAAATTAAGAGAAATAAGAAACAACCTACTTCATATGTTTGAATATTAGAAGATACAACAACATCAACATAATATACAATAGTAGATGGTACAACAAAATGTGATACAATAAAATGAGAATGCACATAGGGTTTAGAAACAATAGAATCTAATAGCTTGATGGACCATCGAGCATGCTTAGGTTTCTCACCATGGAGTATATTTAACTAAGAGTAATATAGGATAAATATTGTAAGATTGGTTGAATTTCCTTTCATGGTTGTAATAGCTTTCTTATTTTTATGGGTTAAAATGTGAGAAATCTCTACTACAATATAGAAGAGGAGATGACTGAGTTATGTAACCCTAGTAGATGAAAAAGAACTTATAATCTTAATTAGCTTCTCATCAATAGAATCAATCAAGATGTCAAATGTGTTTAGAGCAACAAATATGTTTAAAACATATGAAGTAAAACTGGCAAGAGAGAGATCAAGCTATCTCGGAGTAAGTTGAGTAAAAAAAGAATGAACATATAAAGGAAGTAATGTGCCCATTGTAGACAAAACTAAAAAGTTGAAATAAGTCCTAAAAGAATCATTAGTGAAACTATTTATAGTACAACTAAATAACTTCAGTAATATTACATTAACACTAGACAACTAAGAGAAGTTGATGGCAAAAAACTTTGAAGAGTTATAGATGCTAGACATTCTTAGGGAGGAGTTGGTAAACACACCAAAAATTATAGTAGAAGTCATATGATGTACTCACCTTCCCTTTAGAATTGATGTTCATCTTTCTTAATTGTGTGAGTGTGTGCGTGTGTGCGTTTGTGTGATTTCTATTGAATTGATGCTTATCTTTCTTGAATATAATAGAAACAAAATATAAGTGATGTATCATTTATGAAATATAAGTAATATGCATGTAAGTGAATGTTTATAATTGGATACACTAATCAGGGGTTAATATAGATTATTCTATATGAACTAACTCTGTTGTATTTTAAGAGCTATTAGATTCATTCTATATTTTAGCATTTTACCTATTATTTGTAAATTTTATATAAATTTTACTTTTCTCAAGTCTATTTCTTCAATCATATTTATGCAATATGCATTATCATTTATATGTTATCAAGTAGGATTCTATTTAGAGTTTATATCTTGCAAACTCGCATGTATCATTTCATGATTTTCAAGCTGATAGGTGTGCACCTTCAAGTGGGGAAGCTTTTAGGCTTATGTTATCTAATATCATTGTAGGTGTTTAAAGTTAAAATTATTTAATTAATTATATTTTCTTTATAGTTTGGTAGATAGTACAAATTGTCAGTGAATTCAGATGCTCGGATGATTTTACTGATGGACAAAAATGTTGTGAAAATATGATGACATTCATTCTTTATGTCATAAACCATTGCTTTTAACCCCACTATACATGACAAATAAGATGACCACACTTGTTTACTAGTTATAATTAAATCTAAAAAACGAACGTTTGAGTATTAAAACATCCATAGAGCCCCATCTACATCATGTATATCCACATCAGCTTCCTTTGCATCATGCATATCCATAACTTTGCATTCGTAAAAATCATATATGGCCACAAGCAATACATTCCACAACTCTTAAATTAATCAACAAAAAATGACATGCATCATGCTTGGTTGCATTAAGTCCATAAATGATATTCTTTTGGTAATAATAGAAATACAGATGGTTGACCTTTATTCAATAAATCTAAATATATCAATTTTAAAAAAAGATCACAATATTGCAATCACTACACAAGGATTTGCTACCAAAACATCCTCGCAAAATTATTCATTGCTTTTATATTGAAGCTAAATTAATTGTCATCATGCTATGTAACTTTGATTATGAAATCGCCAAGAACATCTTAAAAATTCTTACTGAAAAAAATCTTTTACTTCACTTTACAATAAATGCACACTCATTGTGGTTATCTTATTTCATTCTCCACCATATAATACACGAATTAAGTACCTAACTCACAAAAAAATACGTCAAAATTTAAAAGCAAGATTATGTGCAAACCTTCTTGGACTCATGCATGAATATTGTTTAAATATTTGTTTGAACATTACACCTATATATTTGAATATGATTCAAACAGATGTTTAAATATAATTCAAATATGCCAACTAAGATTTAAATAAAACATTACTCAAATCATGTTTGAATAGCATTTGAATCATGTTCAGGCAGTCTTAATAAAATACAACCTTGTTCACACAAGATTCGACCAAGGTTCAAACAAGCATAGCAAGAGCAATTTTATCTTGAAGATTCATATAATTCTTATGATTCAAATAATGCTCTAATCAATCATTTAAACTTGACAAAATCAATTGGATCATAAGGTACTTCATTCAAAAATTAGAGAGCTATCCATGATTGACCAAGTTGGTGTAAAACTAATGTATCTAAACCAACTTTGGCGATGGAAAAAATATTACATCAGTAGTACGCACGTAGAGTAACGTGCGTAGCCAATGAAATTACGCACCCCGCACGATAGAGAAAAAAAAAAGGCGCAGTAACACGGAGAATATTCCCCCCGTGTTATTCATGTCTTATTGTGTGTTATTCATGTGTTATTGTGTCCTGAGAATATTCTTAGTATTATAATAACACAATAACACATGAATAACACATGAATAACACACAATAACACATGAATAACACACAATAACACATGGGGGAATATTCTCAGTGTTACTGCGCCGTTTTTTTTCCCTATCGCGCGGGGGGCGAGAATATTCCCTGTGTTACTGTACCATTTTTTTCTCTGTCGGGAATATTCCTCGTGTTATTCAGGTGTTATTATGTGTTATTCATGTGTTATTGTGTCCTGAGAATATTCTTGGTGTTATAATAACACAATAACATATCAATAACACATGAATAACACAAAAATATTTTTGGTGTTATAATAACACAATAACACATCAATAACACATGAATAACACGCAATAAATGTTATAATAATACAATAACACATCAATAACACATGAATAACACACAATAACACATGAATAACGCAATGAGAAATATTCCTCGTGTTACTGCGCCGTTTTTTTTCTGTTGCGTGGGATATCGTGGCGTGATTTCATTGGCTACGCACGTTATTTCTACGTGCGTAGTACTGATGTAATATTTTTTCTTGGCGATGAGGCCTTCTAATCTCATTAAATCAAGAAATATCACTAAAAGGATTACAAAATTAGCAAAATGGAGAATGGAATTTCTCAAAGCACGAGAAAGAGCAATGAACAATGAAACGTCATCACTCAATATATTTTTCAGGAATTACTTGGGAATGGGGATAAAGCAAAGCAAGAGCAATTTCATCTTGAAGACAATTTTTGGGCATATTTCTCCAAATAAACGAACAATGGAGGCACCCGTCCATTACAAATTTTATGAGCATATAAAGTCAATATCCCCTTTAATTTTAAAACGAAAATTTAAACGGAAAGACTTACCATTCAATAAATGATATTATCAGCACTAAAACTAAACACAAACTGCTTCATAAATAGAAATTAAATTATAAAAAAAAAATACAAAGCGCTCTATCTGCTCAGCTCACATCTCAATTATACCGGTATCAATGCTTACAAAATTATTGGAGCCAAAATTAAGTTACATTTCCGCCACCACCAATTCATTTGAACT
>JXCR01027750.1:0-15141 GCA_002079205.1 Phalaenopsis hybrid cultivar
TATAAGAATTGAGATAGATTGCCTACCTCTTGAATTGTAAATGTTTATTTTGTATTCTTATTAAGTTTTTTTTATTTGTTGAATAAATATTGTGTTTGCTCTAATTTTTGTGGAAAAATATGTCAATTTTGAGATCATATCATATAAGATTGGTATTAGAGAAGTCAGTTATGGGAATCAAAGAAAAAGGATCGAGAGGCATTGCTTCGATCCATGATGTGACAGGGAAAGTAACGAATATTTCTGTGGAATGACGAATCCTTGCAGTCGGGAAGCTAATTATGATCAGGAAGAAAAATGATCGCGACATTTAGTGATCGCGTCGTTCAAAGTTTAAACAGTCACGAGAAGCATCACGACGTACACAATCACAAAGGGAAGAAATGATCGAGTTGCTATAGTCGTTGATAGCTCTTGTGTGACCGATGTTCACCATACACTCGCGATTACATCGATTTGGGAAAGCAACAAAGGGATCATGGCTTACCAATTCACTAAAGTGGACAAGGGATAGTGTCTTTCTCCTTTCACGTGGGAAAGGATCACTTCTTTTAGTCGTTTCGCACGTCGAACCGCAAAGAAAAAGTGACTAATCGTGCAAAGCAGAGCATGCAAGGTGCCCACAATGGGATTATGATGTGCCTCGTGTGGTACAATCGCGATTCTCGTAGTTGGTAAGCAAAGAGGGTATCACAGCGTATTGAGTGATCGCACCCCCGCCATTTTTTACAGGGACATCTCTGAAAATTTAGGAATTTTCAATCATTTTACCTCGTCCGATAGTGCACAGGTGCTTTCGTCTTTTGTTGATCAATTTTTTTTTTCTTGGAAGAATGACAACCAAGAAAATAGATGATTCGGATAAAAAGTTAGAGGAAGCGATCAACTAAATTAGATATGGGATATAAGAAAGGTTTGTCGTCATAGAGGATAGGCTTTCTTCCCTGGAGAATCAAATGGGGGACCGATTTGAGAGCATGGGGAAATTTGAAAGATGATAAAGAAACTTATTGTGATGCAATCCAAGACTTTGTTTGTGTTTTAATTTGCAAACCCTATCGAACTGTTGACTAGAGATTCTTGGCTAAATCGAAAGGAAAAGAGATCGAACGTGAGAAATACGTGGAGGAAAGCATCTAGCATCACAAACCCCCTCTTAGGGCTCTGATTAGGAGTAGATTAGAGATTTTTAATGAAGGCATTTGGGCCGAAACATGGAGAAGATATTATGTAAGAAGTATGGAGGAGCGCGAAGAAGAAATGAGAGAAGTAGTGAGGGGATATAGCTACAATCGAAGGAGGGAGGTTTACCCTCACGACATGGGGGAAACAACAAAGGAAGAGGAAGTTGAGATAGATATGTTAAGAGTTAGGAAATTGAAGATGTCGAGCTTCGAGGGGGAAGACGCACATGGGTGGGTGTATCGGGTGAAGCGATACTTTACGAGGAATGAGCTTGATGGAGAGGAGAAACTCATGACAACAGGGTTATGCTTGGAAGGAAAAACTCTAGCATGTTTTAAGTGGAGGGAGTTTAGATTCCCTATTCTTTTTGGAAGGGATTCAAGGATTGTTTGTTGGAGCCTTTTTGAGCAATTCAGGAAGGAGACTTACATAAACAATTCTATGTCTTGATTCAGGAGGGGACTGTCATGGAATAAAGAGAGATTTTGAGCTATTGTTGGGATAGTTGAGGGGGATTTTTGAAGCAGGATTGGAGGGAGATTTCATAAATGGCTTAAAGTCTAACATACGAGCATCACTCCGACTATTGAGGCTGCGGGGATCTAGGGAGATGATGGAGCTAGCTCGGGTGGTAGAGGTCAAGAATCAGATGAAGAAAGCCAGCATGAGCAAAAAAGATGGAATGCCGTACCGAACAACTACAACCACGAAAATATCAAAAGCTCAAACAGTAAAAGTCCAGAGGGAGGCTACACGGGACATAAATAATGGATCAGAACCGGGAGCAACACTTAAGCATCTTACAGAGACGAGATTCGGGAGAAGCGAGTTTTCGGAGTGATGAGAAGTTTACCCTAGAATACCATTGTAAGGATCGAAAATAACAAGTTCTCCTAGTTCATAACGAGGAAGCTATGAATGAAAAAATAGAGACAGCTACGGGTGCGGAGGAACACTCATTTTTTCCCACCTTTAGGACATGGTTTCATTTGGGGGATGGGGAATTGTTACATTGGAGCCTATGCTAAGGGCAAATTTGTGTTTTGTATGTCTAAAGACAATTTAGTCATTTATTATTATTATTGTTGGGTATAAATAGACTTGTTATGTCTAGGGTTGGGATATGCATGATATTGAGTGATGAGTTTGAGGTCTAGGGTTTGAGAGATATTTCCTACCTCTCGGATTTTAGGAATTGGGACCTGTTGAATTATAGGTATTTATCTTTGTATTCTTGTTGAGTTGTTTGATTTACTGAAGAATTGTGTTTTCTCTAATTTTTGTGGAAAAACATGCCAATTTTGAGGTCAGATCGTACAAAGGACCCTTCCCTTGGGCAGCAACCTAGCCCATAAACCTAGAACGGCAGCCTTGCTCCCCCCTTGGCTGAACCGTTTCAGGAGGTCCAACCGGTTCAACCCCCTAGGGAGCCCTGTATCAGTTACTTTTTATTACACCAAAGCATAATTCATTCAATGTTTTTCATCTTCATTTTGTGATTCTCGTATGTAATCATTAGCAAAAAAATCATAGAAATCTTATGTTCTGCTCAATTATCATGTTGAATTTTGATACAACTTCTGTATCAAGTTCTTGACAACGAAGTCCACTTATTAAAACTAATATGGATCGGAAAAGATTGTATTTTTAAAATTTTTTCGCATTTTTTCATCATTTTATACTAAGCTTAAAAACAATTCAGTTCACTCTTACCGTAACTCATTGAAAAATTTAATTAATCATAACAGGTTCAAGTGCATAGATTTGGATGGAAATGGAATTATAACAGGTCCTGAGATGCAATTCTTTTATGAGGAACAATTCCATCGGATGGAGTGCATGGCGCAGGATCCAATACTCTTTGAAGACATGCTATGCCAGATATTTGATATGGTCACTCCCGAGGTGCTTTTCCTCACCGTTCATGCTGAATTAATCAAATAAAACCTCAGAAATGGATTCAAATTACCCTAAAACTGTCTAACAACAATTTTTCTTGTGCAGAATGGAACTTTTTTTTCTCTACGAGATATAAAAGCATGCAAGCTTTCAGCAAATGTTTTCAACATTCTTTTCAATCTCAACAAGTTCATGGCATTTGAAACCCGTGACCCTTTTGTAATACGTCAAGTGAGCACCGTTCATCTTTTTCATTGATCACAACTCAGAAAAAACTGGGTCACTATGGCCATTAAAATCTTCAAATTTATTTTGAGATTAAGAAAAGTGTCAAAATGGTCCTATGATTCTTTGTAGGTAGCTTTTTTACTCCCAGAGTATATAAGCGCCAATTTAATTTTTAGACTTATTTAAAATGGGTTGAAATAATATTTTAACTTTCGTTAAATCAGTCCGGGAATTAATTTAACACTTTTATAAACTATAAAATGACCTAATGTAAATAGTTGGGGAACTATTTAATGATTTTTTCATGCGGCCAATATGCTTCATGTAGGAGCGGGAGAATCCAACGCTAACTGAATGGGATCGTTTTGCACGTAGAGAATATATTCGGTTATCCATGGAAGATGGTGATAATGCTTCTAATGGAAGTGGGGATATTTGGGAGGAAACATTGGAGGCACCTTTTTAAGGTAGAACTATTTGTCTGCCTTGATTCCCAACCATTGTTGATATTTTATTATCCATTTCGTGATTAGGAGTTCATTTTGGATAGTTTTTATGCAATTTTGTTTTTAATGATACAATTTTCTCAGAAGTTTTTAGGGTGAAAAGCTGTTTTTTTGAACCAAATTCACTATTGTGATGGTTATAAAAATGTTATGGGCATTCACATGCATACTGCCCAATTCCTACGTATTTACATGTCTAACACCTTAATTTTATTTGTTTACATTTACACCACCCAAATCTCTTTCATATCACGTCAGAAATATCACAATGATAACTTTTAAAAAGTGACATACACACCTTTTTTCATGCATAGGTAAGTTTGTATGCATCTAAAAAAATGAAGTCTAAGTGTTAGATATGTAAATATATCCGAATTGAATGATATGCATTTAAGGTTCTTTTTGGGGCAGCTTCAGCTTATTAAAAATAGCTGTGAAGTTGCTGAATAATAATCTGATGCTCAAAAATTTCGATGACAATTACAATTTTTTTTAACTAGTGAGATCGCAGTTAGAAAGTTGCAATCGCACCTAGCCAGTAGTTGTGGGAAAACACAGATTTTAACGGCAGCTTTTTGAAAAAGTAGTCAAAACGCAGTTTACCCAAACAAACAAAACTGCGATGTTGTGCCGCACCGCCACCGCCACCGCCACCGCACCGCCGCCCCAAACGGAAATCCTTAAAAGAATTTGTTCGATTTTTCGAAAGTAAATGGACTGTTTCTCTATAATTTTTTCACAGTAACTTTTAAACCGTCACCGCCACCTTAAACGGACCCTAAATCTTACTCCTCAAAAAATTATTAAATCCAAATGACACAACTCTCGGCGTGCCTACCGATTATAAAGTGGCATGCCTACACTTATTCAAAAATAAATTTCACATTTTTGCATTTGTCCACTTCATCAAAGTGATCGGCGGCCACCGCCCCCACCGCAAACAAAATCTCATCATCTCTTTCATGTTTTTTGTAGGTACACATATATTGTTTCTTGAGGGCCTAATCTGTAAAGACTCTTCTTTTAGAGGTGACCTGCTGCTCATCCTTTTTGTGTTAGAATCTGGGTAACTTGGATTTGTTTATCTTCTGTAGCTCTAACCTGATTTTCATTGCTTTCCCTTTTTTTCAGGAGATTTTTAGGTCAGAATTACTCCCTTTTTTTTTTTTTTTGGTGCGTTTGATTAGTATTTTTTTTTTCTCTATAGTATATTGTCTAGTATTATTATTGTGTTAAATATCAATTCTGAATAAAATACTGGTCAAACGCATAAGAAAATTTTTTAGCTAATTTTTACTTGAGAAAATTGCCTGGTTTGTGCAGCTTTTATGTTTAGTGTTGATGGGGCCAAGTTCTGCTGTTTCTTATGTTGAATAGAATTCATGCATCAATTCTTTTTATGAAAAAATATTACCTCACAAGTATTGATGCATCAGTACTCCAATGAGGAGGTGCCACGTATGCAATGATCCCACCATAATGTCACGCGGCACCTCTTCATTGGAGTACTGATGCATCAATACTCAATATTTTTTCTCTTTTTATAGATATTGTTGTAGTTTTTTTCATTAAGTTATTTTTGAAATGGCATTTTCATTAGTTCTTTTAGCCCATTTCTTGCATCATATTTAATGGAATTTAGATGCATGTCATATAATTCTTATGTATTTGGATATCTGCCTGCAAAGTTTGATTTTTGCACTTTCAACACTTCAGTGTTATAAATCTGTGTGAAAGAGGTGTATTTCACTTACAAAAGGTATATTAATGGTGGTGTTTTTGATGTGATGCAAAATATTTGAGGGGTATGCACGTAAATATTAATATCAAAAATGTAAATGCATAAGAAATGTATGTAAATGCGATCAATTTAATTTTAAATTTTTAAAAATTCTAATTTAATCACATATTATTAAAAATTTATTATTCTCAATTGATACTAAATAAATATTTACTTTTAGTTTAACGGTGAACTTCATGATTTTAAGAATCGAAGGGTCTTATTAGCCTGGTTGTTTCGCCGGATTCTTACAAAAACCTAGCCTCGCCATTTCACTGATCCACCACTCATGAGGTGGCATGCTGCTCCTTCGCTCGAGGAGGGGTATGTATGCAAATCTATCTTGCTGATAGAGATTATTATGTCGGTCGCCCGGACGCCGAGCTGAGTCTAGGTGATGGCTGTGATACAGCGCTCGGCCGTGACTCGGCGTCCGAGCGATCGACGTAATAATTTTTTTTGCAGATAAAAACCGATGCAAGTTTTAGGTGGAGCAACATTAATCTGTTGTACTTTTACTATTATTTTTTTTTATGAAAAGTTTTTATTCTTAGAATTGTATTTCTTGTTGAAGTTTATTGATAATGGAGAATGTTGGAAAATTTTGCTTTCAAATAAATCATCCTAATGTCTTATTGTATGCACCAAAATTACCGGTATGAATCTCAAAGACGTTAGCTCAAATGGAGGACAGGCAAACAGGGCGTCCTACAACCCTAACACCATTTGGGTAGGGAAAATTCCACTGATTTGCTGCGGCGAGACTCCAACGGTGGACCACGCTTGCGGTCTCGACTGACTAGGACGCATGTAGGAGTTCCCAACCACAACAGACTGACTGATCCACGATGAAAGAGATCGCACATGATCGAGCACATCGACCAACCTATAGGTATGTCGGAGGGCACAATCGCCACTCCGCTGACCGTCTCAGTTGAACGACATCAAGCCAATCAGCCAAGCGATCACCGCCATAATTGAAATTCAAATTGTAATGCAAATATGACATGAAATCCATACAAATAATTAATACTGACAAACGTTTTACTTTAGAGCTTAAATTCGTTGATAAATCTTCAGAAATATCAAAAGCGAAAATTTTTCTTATCATTACAAATGGAATTAGGCTGTCGGAAAAGACCATTATTCCTGTAGTGAAGGTGAGCTCCGACGGGTATCTCTAATATATTGCAAAGTTGATTCTTGATTCAAATCACGAGGTCTAATTAAATTCTCATCTCTAAGATGCAAAAGAATTTTCTCACGTTGAATAATTTTAAGAGCAACACTCCTCTCATAAGAAGCTCCAAAAGTATTTAGGATTCTTGAAGTAAAAATGATGTCCAACTTGCCAATGATTTTTTGCTATATCTACAAAACACAATTGAAGCTAGAACGAAACAATGAGCATATAATGCTTGAGGATTACCATTAAGAATGAATGCATTCAAATCATCGAACTCGTCTCGCATACTAGATGCCCCATCATAGCCCTGGCCAAGTATCCTATGAAAGCTTAATGATTGTTTTGCAAGTGAAGTTATTGAAGAAACTTGTTTAGCACCAATAAATTTTTCAATAACTTGTCTTTTTATATCAACATCTTTTCAATCAAGTACTTAACTTATTTTTGCTCATTTAACGTTTTAGGGCTACTCATCGAAAATTTAAAAGATTTTCATATTACAAACATGCCGCTCACTTCCTCTGTGTTTACATATATAATACCAAAATTTAAATTTCTTACATATATGTCAAATTACCTATGCACATAATATATGTTTTTCACATTAAAAATGTTAAAATACTAATATTTTTTGTGATGATGTGAAAGATTTTGGTGATATACATGTAAAAACTGAAGTTTAGTTGTGATATTTGTAAAGTAATCCAATTTAACATGCATATTCAACCCTAAGCTCTCAAATTTACATGCATGATGCATTACACTCAAGTCTTAACATTACTTAAAAGATATCAATTTTTCAAACTTTTTAGAAGTTCAATATATTTTTTAATGTGTAAGTTTGTAACACCAATATGTGTTGTAAATATAAATAAGTAAATTTAGGTGTTAGATATCTAAATAGGCAAGAATTGTGTGACATACATGTAAATTTCCCTAATATTTTCTCATGATAATATAAGAATACATAAGATATTTTATATATTTTCGTTCTAGAGTTTCCCAATTATTATTTCATTTTTTAAATTTTATATAATTATGGGTCTAGACGACCCAAATGATTTAAAAAATAACATATGTGACATCTAAGCTTTCATTTTTACACATATCACTTTACCTGTGAATGAAATCATGAATTTGACTGTTAAAATGTAATAATGAGTGTTACTTTTCATATGATATTTGTAATTATGAAATTTTACGTATGAGATCGGTAAATATTAAAGTTTTTTGTGCTATGTATGTAAGAAAATTTCTAATTAGTTATTTATTTATTAAATAGTTAATCCTAACTTTTTATTTTAACTCTAACTTAACCTTTTTCTAAAAATAATAAACAAGGTAAATTTTTATTTGCATAAATATTATTATTTTGAGGCATTTATATTCATATATACCGCACAATTCTTATGAATTTACATATCTAAAGACTAATTATTCATATTTACGTGCATTCCATTCAAATTTTTAACATCGCAACAAAAAAAAATTACCATCAATATATTTTCAAAAGTAAATGAATATTTCATGAATAATTTTAAGCACTATAAGTATAAATATCAAATTTTAGGTGTTAGACATATAAATGGATAATAATTGTGCACTACATATGTAAATCTTTCTATTATTTTTTAAGAATATTAGAAATTATTAGCCTCATTTTAAATTAATTATCCAACATTTACATCACTAATTCCTCATTTATGTTGCATATTAATTGTTAAATAAAATTTTTTAAAAACATTTATACTGGGTTCCTTCCCATGTTCTTGGAAAAGTTATTGCATCAAGAGTTCTGATGTAGGGTCTGTTTGGAGGCAGCTGCAGTTTATTGAATAATCTGCTAATAAACTGATTGAAAATAATTTTCTGATGAGCTAGGTGGGGGTGACTATTACAAATTTTATTTTTTTTTGAACAACCAGACCGCTTCCAGAAAGCTGCCACCACACCTATCTAATAGGTGCGGTGTGAAAATGCTGTTTTCAGCGTTTTGAAAACGCAAAAGCTTTCAAAACACAGTTTACCTAAATAGGTCAGGTGCATTTTCAAAAAGTCACTGTACCAAATAAGCGACCCCAAATGGGGCTTGGAGTTTTAGATTAGGACTCCAATCACGTCCTAATACAAATTTAATAATTTTTCCTATATGCATACACAGAAGAGCAGGTAGTAAGATTTTTATTTATATACCTTCTGTCTCCTCTACGATCTTTATAGATCCATTTGCGTTTTCTCACAGATCGATCGGACAGGAGGAGGATCGGCGACTTCGCCGGATTTCGGTACTTGTTTCTTTTAGCCGGGTAATATGTTGCTAGACTGTAAGAAATAAAATCATTCACCTTTTAGATTTTTCAATCATTTAATTTTTCTTCTCTGATCGCCAATATTGTTGAGATCTATGCAATTTAATTGACGAAATGGGATTTTAAGGAAAGAAATGATGAGTTTCGTTGGTTTGATAGGTTTCAGACTGCTTTCGTTTCATTTTAATTGGTTTGTTAGAGTTAAGGTGCTTGTGTTGTTGTTCCCGGAGACGATTTTACAATCTGGATGGTTTTATGGCCTGATGCAAACCATGGATGGCTTGAATCCTTGGGTGATTTTTCGCCATTAGTTTAATAAATTAGTATGTGAGCGAGTTTCATATATTTTCTAAATTTAATAGTGTTAATGTTCCGCATTGCGGAGGGAGATTGGGGATGGAGATTCTTTTATAGAATTTTTTTTTTTCTGAATAGGTGCAGTAAGTCGAGACTTGGAATGGCGGCAACTGTGTTCACGCCGTCTTTGGAAGGAATGAAAGATGTCAAGTCTGACCAGGGAGAGATGCTCGCAAAGCCTTTTCTGGATGTCTGCAAGAACATCTTGCCAGTTTTAGGTAGTTGATGATTCCATCTTATCCCTTTTTTTTTTTGTAGAGAAAATTTTTTTATTGAATAATTTATGCAATTACTTTGTTAATTTGGTTGTTTAATTTATTAAAATCAACATTTTTTGCTCTAAGAATACTATTTTCGGAAGCATCTTATCTTCCCACTCTTAAAATATCCATGGAAAAGTTTCTGTATGATGTTCTTAGCTTCATGATACTTGGTGTGTTGGCTGTTATTCTACTTTCTCAACAATGAGTTAGGTGTGTATGGTTATTTTAAAAATATGTTTAATTCAATTTATTTTGTTCCATTTTAAAGGATACAATTGTTGCTTGAGAATCACCTGGGATGGCACAATAAACTGAAAATATGCAACACTATTTGGGATGAAATGCTGAATTATATTTTATTATTCGAAGATTTACATACATACCACTCAATTTCTATGTATTTACATATCTATAACTTAACCTTCAACTTTTACATATATACCTCCTTACCTATACATGAAAAAGTGTATTTCGCTTTTAAAAGTTAAAATTGTGGTATTTTTGATGTGTTATGAAAGATGTGGGTGGTATTAATCCGAAAAATTAAAGTTCAGTTGTTATATATGTAAATACATAAGAATTCGGTTGTATGTTTGTGAATGCACCTTGTTTTAAAGCCAGAATTTTTACTGAAACAATTCAAACCCTAAATTTATATTTAAAAAATAAACTTACCCAAACAATTCAAAACCCACCTTGCATCCAGTTGCAATCTAAATTTTTTATGAAATGATCTGGCTTGCTTCCTCTTGATTTTGATCATCATGCTTCCTTTTAATGTTCTATCTTTGTTAATGGAAACCTATTGATCCCCTCTTTGAAGTCAATGATACGATCTAACTATCAGCTCCATTGGTAAAATCACTGAAGAGATCAGGCCATTAAACCTTCACCAAACATGATCATCTAAATCATGATTTGATGTCCAAATTGTGAAAATTTATTTTTGTAATCTTCTTTGTCATGGATGAATACTTTAATCATCCCCTTTATTATATGATCCTTGGATCATGGGTCCCCAATTTAATAGGATTTCACTTCATTGAAATCATAATTCCGAGCATCCTAGCTATACCAATTATTGTGTTTGAGATTTGACTTTGTGAAATATTTTTAGGGGTTAAAAGGCCTATTTTTGAATGCTCTTTGGTTTATTGTGGAGTTTGGCTACCATTTCATCTTTAGGAGCCTCCTACAAATATTGCAAATCTTATGTTGGGTTTACTATTTGGTTTGACTTAGTTCTATAATAATGCTTCCCTTTCAGAGCCTTGCCAAGGTTGAAAAGTGGTTAATTTCTCTTACCATTTTATTTCTTTAATTGGAAAGAGATTGGTTTTTCAATCTCCTCTTGTAGTGGAGGCTTCTCCACTGTTGGCAGATTTTGCTCCGTTATTCTTTCTTTCAGAGACTTGTTTTTTTTTCTTTTCTTGGGGATGTCTTTGGGTAGAAGAAGTAAACTCTTATGAAATTAAATATGATCTTGATCACCTGATCACCTTCATTTTGTTGGAATCCAAATTTTGATACGTTGATATATTCATGTTTCAACAGCCGTGTGCTGGAGATATGTATGTTTTGCTTGATGGTCTTCTAATTGTAATCCTTATATTTCTTTGAAGAGTGATACAAACTCCTCAATTAACGAATATATCCATATTTCATCTTTTTGCCTATGTTAGAGAGGGCACAACATCTCCTTCATTAGGTACTACTAGCATTGATAGAAGATTTTGGCTTGCATTAGTAAGTCTTCACCTCTGTTTGTTATGTTAATCATTAGCATGTAGTCTTTTTTCAATATAAAGGTGTTTTATTTTTTTGTGAGCTGGCACTAATAAGCTTATTGATGCAGTACCACATATCTATCATATAGGTATGAGTTGCTGAAGATGACTTGGCATATGTCAAGTGGAACTATCTCACATATTATCTCATCAATGATTCCAACATTATGTAGCACTGTTGATCAATTATTATCATTGGTCTCTTTTGAATCCAGCCTAAAGTGTGAGTATTTTGTTGTGGTATATTGCCCAACTTTAATTTTTATACCAAATTGGCAGAAATGAGATTATTCTGGCTATTGGGAGCAATGTTGGCGCTAATTTGCTCATTTGATTATTTTCTCCAAACATAGAATTCCTCTTGTGTGTCGTTATTAGAGAATGTCCCGCTGCTATATTCTTAGATGTTGCCATCAGAGATGAAGATGGATTTACTCCACCTGTTGTTGATAGTGATTTTCTTTGACGGGGATCCTAATTATCAAATACGCTTAAATCTCGATGCAAATCATTTTGTTTAAGCTAAGATAAAATATAGGAAACGTAAAAAATTAATAAGATATAAAATCATTCGAAAGAAATCTATCACTCGAAGTTCAGCGTTTAAATTCATTTATTATCTACATTAGATTGTCGAGGGTTGTAGATTTAAATTAACTTAAGCTTATAAAAAAATCAATGTCATATTAAATGTACATCTACGATCACTCAAAAAATCTCCCACAAATAAGAACACGGTACGTGTTTTCTAACACTGTGATTTTGGCATCAAACATCGCCATCAAGAATGATTACGATTGATGTCATCTAACCTTGTGGATCGCCGCAAAATGACATTGTTAAATTACTGTCACATCCAAAGCCTATAAGCTCTTCAATGATCCAAATCTCCTGAGTGGTGAATTTTATAGTGGACTTGATAAGATATGAGATGCTTTGTTTTGCTAAGGTTATTTAGAAATTGTCCCATTAGACAAACATTTACCCACCTTTATAAAATCTCTTTAGATGATGCAATCCATAGTTGTTGAAAAAGGTTTTTAGTTAAGTTGGATCAATTATCTTTTCTTACTAAGTTGATTATTGTGAAATTCCTTAAGTAGAATGAAACTATACTTTTAAACATCGAGGGTCTTTTGGTGTAACAGTTTAAATTTCATTAAAAACTTAAAGTTAAGTGTGCTCATGCTGGAGCACTCTTAGGATGGTGTCATCCAGGGAAGTTGCCATTAGTCCAAAATGGACAATATCTTGATGGGTGAGAGTTCAAGCTTTTATAAACGGTATCAGAGTATTACACCAAATTGAAGATGAGAACTAAGTATCATACATAATAAAGTGCTACGCAATGGGAGCCACCTCCTAAACCCTAGATGGGATAAAGTGCTACATGGGAGCCATCTCTTGAATCTGTAAGAGTTATCTCTAAAATTCTATATATATAGCTGATGATTCTGAATTAAGAAAACTCATGAGGGCGTCAATTACTTAAATGAGTATATTATGAAATCCATTAAGTAGAATGAAATTATCTTAAATATCAAGGGGTCTTTTGGTTTAATGGTTAGAATTTCATCAAAAACTCTGAAGTTAAGCATGCCCTTGCGAGAGCACTCCTAGGATGCGTGAACTTCTGAGAAGTAGCACCATTGAGGCAAAACTGTGAGGCCATTAAGTTGAAATGGACAATATTTTGATGGGAGAGTTTGGGCTATTACAATTATGATCCATGCCAATTCAAAATAACAANGCTTTTAAAAGTTAAAATTGTGGTATTTTTGATGTGTTATGAAAGATGTGGGTGGTATTAATCCGAAAAATTAAAGTTCAGTTGTTATATATGTAAATACATAAGAATTCGGTTGTATGTTTGTGAATGCACCTTGTTTTAAAGCCAGAATTTTTACTGAAACAATTCAAACCCTAAATTTATATTTAAAAAATAAACTTACCCAAACAATTCAAAACCCACCTTGCATCCAGTTGCAATCTAAATTTTTTATGAAATGATCTGGCTTGCTTCCTCTTGATTTTGATCATCATGCTTCCTTTTAATGTTCTATCTTTGTTAATGGAAACCTATTGATCCCCTCTTTGAAGTCAATGATACGATCTAACTATCAGCTCCATTGGTAAAATCACTGAAGAGATCAGGCCATTAAACCTTCACCAAACATGATCATCTAAATCATGATTTGATGTCCAAATTGTGAAAATTTATTTTTGTAATCTTCTTTGTCATGGATGAATACTTTAATCATCCCCTTCATTATATGATCCTTGGATCATGGGTCCCCAATTTAATAGGATTTCACTTCATTGAAATCATATTTCCGAGCATCCTAGCTATACCAATTATTGTGTTTGAGATTTGACTTTGTGAAATATTTTTAGGGGTTAAAAGGCCTATTTTTGAATGCTCTTTGGTTTATTGTGGAGTTTGGCTACCATTTCATCTTTAGGAGCCTCCTACAAATATTGCAAATCTTATGTTGGGTTTACTATTTGGTTTGACTTAGTTCTATAATAATGCTTCCCTTTCAGAGCCTTGCCAAGGTTGAAAAGTGGTTAATTTCTCTTACCATTTTATTTCTTTAATTGGAAAGAGATTGGTTTTTCAATCTCCTCTTGTAGTGGAGGCTTCTCCACTGTTGGCAGATTTTGCTCCGTTATTCTTTCTTTCAGAGACTTGTTTTTTTTTCTTTTCTTGGGGATGTCTTTGGGTAGAAGAAGTAAACTCTTATGAAATTAAATATGATCTTGATCACCTGATCACCTTCATTTTGTTGGAATCCAAATTTTGATACGTTGATATATTCATGTTTCAACAGCCGTGTGCTGGAGATATGTATGTTTTGCTTGATGGTCTTCTAATTGTAATCCTTATATTTCTTTGAAGAGTGATACAAACTCCTCAATTAACGAATATATCCATATTTCATCTTTTTGCCTATGTTAGAGAGGGCACAACATCTCCTTCATTAGGTACTACTAGCATTGATAGAAGATTTTGGCTTGCATTAGTAAGTCTTCACCTCTGTTTGTTATGTTAATCATTAGCATGTAGTCTTTTTTCAATATAAAGGTGTTTTATTTTTTTGTGAGCTGGCACTAATAAGCTTATTGATGCAGTACCACATATCTATCATATAGGTATGAGTTGCTGAAGATGACTTGGCATATGTCAAGTGGAACTATCTCACATATTATCTCATCAATGATTCCAACATTATGTAGCACTGTTGATCAATTATCATCATTGGTCTCTTTTGAATCCAGCCTAAAGTGTGAGTATTTTGTTGTGGTATATTGCCCAACTTTAATTTTTATACCAAATTGGCAGAAATGAGATTATTCTGGCTATTGGGAGCAATGTTGGCGCTAATTTGCTCATTTGATTATTTTCTCCAAACATAGAATTCCTCTTGTGTGTCGTTATTAGAGAATGTCCCGCTGCTATATTCTTAGATGTTGCCATCAGAGATGAAGATGGATTTACTCCACCTGTTGTTGATAGCGATTTTCTTTGACGGGGATCCTAATTATCAAATACGCTTAAATCTCGATGCAAATCATTTTGTTTAAGCTAAGATAAAATATAGGAAACGTAAAAAATTAATAAGATATAAAATCATTCGAAA
>JXCR01027760.1:0-10847 GCA_002079205.1 Phalaenopsis hybrid cultivar
TATATATATATATATATATATATATATATATAATATTTTATATATTTACCCGCCAAATAGTAATAGAGGGTTTAATTTATCACTATGAGGTCATGAATTTGAATAAAATATTATATAATAATTACTTAATGAATTTGAAAGGACTGTCCACAAATAATTAATGAATTTATATATATATTCAAGGCGTGTTATCAATGAGCGTTCTGCCCATCCTGGTTATATTGATACATGCACAAAAAGAGCTCCTACATAGAATTTTGACATTTGATTTAGGGACCACAAGAAAGGTGAGATGTTTCATTCAAGAGAGAATAAATGGATGGTAATTTAGTGATGTTCATTTATAATAAATGTTACAATGATTCTTTTTTGGTAAATCCCTAGCCCATTGAATTACTTGTTCATGAGGTGTTGAATCTTATATGTATTAGACATCAATCAGTTGATACAGCAATAGATTATCATAGTAACATTAAAAGTAAGCAATCTTCGGCTTATTATATTTATAAACTCTGATTTGACTATAATAATATAAAATTTAAAGATTATCTGATGTGGCAGGCTTCAACTTATCCGTACCTAATTGCCATTATTATATTAGTTAACTCTGCTTTTAGTATTATTAAACGGCTGTTTATTGAATATACTTTTTGTGTTAGTTGTTATAACTCTTCTACCTCGTGGTAGTGGAAAAAAGGAGAAAAGGTTCTCTGTAGGTAACAACTTTCCTGCTTTGATGGAAAGAAATTTTCCTTTCCAGTTATCTTCTTCCTTAGTTCAGGTGGCTGCACCAGTTGGTATCAAAGCTTGATGGGAGATAGAAACCAAAATACCAAACTCAACAAAGATCGCAGTTGGCAGTATTTGTGCTAAGCTCACTCCTGTCTCGGGCGATGATTTGATGCCCTTCCTATCGATTTCACAAAGTTCGAGGATAAGGTGAGGACTGGACTAAGAGCAATCAGGATCAATAGACTTTTTCCACGACAATACTGAGGAGTTTTATTGGTTGAATGCTCGCAATGATTTGAATGAAACATATCAACAAGTAGTGGCGAGATGCATTGGCAGCCTCAAAGAACCTATTCAAGATGAACATTGTTTGATCACCATCTAGGGCGTCAACATTGCTTACAAAGATGAACTGCAACTCTCACAAGCATCAAACTTTAACACTTAGAAGTGACCTAGTGGGGGCGAAGAAGTTCAAATTTTAGTGCAAATACGAGCTCCATTCAAGTCTCCAAATCAGCAACCACAGAAGGAAAGGGACTAACCAAGCCACCATTCCTTTATTAGTTAACTCTACTTTTACTATTATTAAATAGCTGTTTAGTGAATATACTTTTTGTGTTAGTAATAAAATTTGCTCAGGATCATAATGTTGATCAAGACGCATTAATATTTCATAGTTTTTAAATGCCAAAAAAAGACTAATTTTTAGGTGAAAAATAAAAACAAGGATGATTTATTATTTATTTAAAAAGCCTACAACACCTACTACCATCACAGCTCTACCAAACAACTTGAAAATGAAAACAACCATATCAAAATTAAAAATAAGAAAACTCTCCACTCCTGATGCAAAATACGCCCTCATCTGGCAATTCCAAAATTATGTAAAAACCTAGCCAACATATAACGAAGCCATCAGCTTAAATTCCCATTCTCCAGAATCCATTTCTTTACCTTTCCTGAACAGTCTTCGTCCAATTTCTCATATATAATCTTGAGCTTTGTATAGGCCAAGAGCAGATATTTGTCAATGATATCTTCGTACTTCTCATATAATACAGGGATTGTCAAAATAACAGCCAGACCTGAAAAAAATAAAGCATTACAATTTATGTTAAATGTGAAACCAGACCATAGTGGAGGATCCAAGGAATTTTAGATATCAACTCTCAGACAAAATAAAAACCAACCCATTTGTATAAATCACATTATCAACGCATAAACAGTCATACCGTTAAGTATACATGTAAAATTTTCTTTTAAATTTGATGTGATTGCGTCGTAGAATGTTTTTTAAAGCATAATTAATATAGGTTGGTTCAGATTATTTTATTTACTTCCATAACACATGAATAAAGGGAAATTTACATACCACACAAATCTTATATATTTACATATCTAACACACAAAGTTTAATATTTACACTTAATAACACCTTGGTGTCATATATCCATGCATGAGAAGTTGCATTTCACTTTTAAAAAGCTAGTGATGATGATATTTTTTATGTGATGTTAAATATTTGAGTGATGCACATGTAAATATGAATGCTTGGGAGTTAATTAATGTGTAAATGAAAAACAATTGCGTTGTATGTATGTAAATGTTCCTAAAAGGAGGAGTCCACTAATAAATAATAAAGATACACTACATGGAAATGGAAATACAGTAAAGGGAAGGACTTGGTGACTTACCGCTGTACGCCAAGGTAAGAAAATCAGTACAACTGCTCACAACAGAAATTAGCCATAGACATGCCGCAACTTTACAGAAAAGGTTTGGATCTCTGCCAAGTGCGATATCCCGGGAAGCAGAAAGTAGGCTGTTTATCTTGATTCGAAAAAAATCTGCTGCAAGATTTGTCGCCTCTTCAGTAATATGCAACTCCGGTAAAGGTGGAGGTGACCTGCGTTCAAAACAAACCATCAAGAACAATATCAATTATGGCATTATAATCTAAGCATCTTGGTGTAAAGATATCTATTTATGCAACTAAAGAACAAGCAGGGACTTTTCTTTGTAAAGAAGACCAGAAAATCATATTAGGAGAGCTTGAGGTGTTGAAATGTGAAAAATCGCCTTTTTATATCTATATGGGATAATTAAATACAGACCACCCGAAACATTCAATCATAAATTAGCAACCTAGGTGATTTTTTTGATCTACCGAACCAACGTATTTACGTGTTCCACGATCAAACCACTGAGAATTTGATAAAAATGAATAAATATGGGTTCAGGTTTTACCATGAATTTTGATATTTGAGTGAGAATTTGAAAAATGGATGAAAGAGGGTGGATGATTTGTAAATAGCAAGTTTTGAATGGTCTGCATGTAATTGTCCTATTTAAGATTTTGCATGCTCATTAGAACCATTACTGGAGATATTACAAATCCTCTTTGGAAAAGGATAAGTTTTAGAGCTACTCTGCCCGCTAAAAATAAGATTTAAAGAGAAAAATACTCCTATAAAAATAAGACTTCTCAAATGAAAATGAATTATTTAGAATAATATAGCAATAATCTTCTATAATAAATGACTTGTTCATGTGTTGCAACCCTCATAAAGTTGTACTGCTTATGTTATAAACATTGAAAAAAAAAAAGTGGAAAACAATGATTGAATAGAAAATACAAAACTCTTAACAAAGCACATGCAAACAATATCTAATTCCAAATAAGAAAGATCTTCTTAGACGACTTTATAACGATACAGTCTTCTCTAAATTTATTTTTTAAGTCTCAACGTTATTAAATGAGTAAAGATTGTTTAAATTTTAATAAAAATGAAATCAATACCCTTTTATCTAAAGGTCTTACTCGAAAACCATATTCCAGATAGAGCTGCGCAACATTATATGGCATAAACGTTGATGAAAAATAAAAAGGTAAGCCCATGTTGATTATTAGGTATAAACCCTTAAATCAACTCCTTAAATAGATTTGCAGTTTGATCCTTATGATTAAAAGGCGTGGGCGTTGGGTGGGGCGTTTTAGCTGTTATGGGGCAAGGCGTAAGCCCCACAGTAATAAAAAAAAGGAATATAAATATTAATAAAAAAATAAACTAATTCTGCATAATCAAAAAAGTAAACACAAACAAAAGAATTCTTTTAGGATTATAATCTACAAGATACTAGCAAATATCCACAATAAAAAAAAAGTGTAAAAACATAAAAATAAGTAAACATGTTTAAGCTTAAAAATAAATTTATGATCATTTGATCTCAATGCTTGAAGGTTATTCATTCTTCAAACTCAACATCTAAATCTTCATCTTCTTCAACAAAAGCTGTGTTCAAATCAAAACTAGATTCTTCAAATTCTCTGCATTCATTACCCACTTCATTGAGGCCATCATCATGCTCAATCTCGGGGGCTTCATAATTTGTCTCTCCTTATCATTATTGTCTAAATTACGAACACAAACAAAATAACATTCATAAATATTGAGATAATTTAAATATTACTTCAAAGTCAACATCTCTTATAACATTTACAAGTGGCACAACACTTTTGAGATAATAAGCAAGATGACCCCAAAAATGTGGAGCAAACAAAAAAATAACTCAAGCTTTTATATCTTTCATCTTCTTTGCCCATTGGGGCGGAAGGCCTTACGCCCCGCCCCGAGGTGCACCCTAAAAATGCTTTTTTAAATAGAATTCGATCCCAAACAAATCTTCTTATTATATCCTTTTTAATTTTATCACATATCCATCTAAAAAACTTTTATTTATGTCATGCTCAACTGAGATATCAACTATCTTTTTTATAGCCGACATTCGAATTCATAAAGCATAGTTGGCCTAATTGTGATTTTATAACAATAACTTTAGGGTCACCAATTTTATTCACTTACCATGTAATACTAAGTTCAATTATTTTCTTCTATAGCATAATTTTATGGTTCCATAGTTTGATTTCCTACATAGTTAACACAACTTTGAGCACCATCTTTATTCATAAATATTGGTATCCAAATGCCCATTAACAAATTATATGGCATCCTCTTAAACTTCAAAATTTTATTAAAAGTATTTGATAGTTATCCAATTTGGATCCAAAACCTTACATTTATGCACCTTCATTGAAACTAACTCCGTCTCATTTTTTGGATCAATGTTTGCTATTAGTTCATTTTATTGTTCATTATGACCTTCCGAACAAATTTCTTCCTTAAAATTCCTTAATGATTTCTTAATGTAGAAATTTCGTTTTTCCTTAAAGTCCTTATGATGGAAATGCGCACACTAACTAATAGATTCCTGGAATGGTAGAAACAAGGAATGTTGTTCATAAGAATAATAAAAATATACAAACATAATTTTATGGAACTCATCAGAGCTTTATATAAGAAAGAGCCATCAAGCCCTACCTCTGGATCATTTAACAAGCAATAGTACAAGAATTCAATAAGCTTAATGCAAAGGTTAGCAGCTATTTATAAAACTTGATTATATGTATGTTGAAACAAACCAAAATACATATATTCCTGTTGAGAGTGGGAGGGCCACCCATATATTCTTTGATTTTAAAATTGGCCAACCTTTTATAAGTTTTGAATTGTGTCTCAGCTCCTTTAAATCACCTTGGTTGGACAAATGCTTCAATAGGAAAGAGGATACATAAACAATGTAGCATACAATTCACTACATTAAATGAAAATATGGCATTCAATATGACACAATGGAGAAAAAGGATTCACGTAGCCGACCCCACTCTTGTTGTTGTTGTACAATTCATTATATTATATGGCAAATGTCGGCATAGTTTATTTGGCAAGTGATTTTTCTTCAAGTACTTCATATGTTGTACATTGGAGATAGTTGGAAGGAGTGGTTGTTAATTAAGTACATGGAGTATGATTTAAATTTAAATTTTCACCACCAAATCATGGTTTGTGATCTTTTCTTTCCTTGTACTTGCTTGTTGGAATTTTAATGTTTTAAATGGATACTTTTTTATAGGAAGATGCCTCATTGATGACCATGATGTGCTTCCTTGATCATGATAACCATATACTAAAGATGATTAAAAGTTTTCCTTTCTTACTTATCAATCGTCTCTAATTTCAAGAACTCATATTCTAAGAGAGTTAAAAATTTACATAATGAATTGACATGCCAACGTAGTTTTGTAGAAGAGAGACCAAGAATTTTTTTTAAAGGCCGAAGGATAGCAATAAATTGAAATTAAAACTAAGATAACTACTCTTCATCTAAACACATTGAAACGATATTTCCTTTCTTAATATTGTCCCAAAAAGAATTGAAATTTACCAAAAGATTAACATAAAATAGTCACCAAACCCTTGAACATTGTGTAGGATTGATGGGAAAAGGAGAACAAGTAAATTGGGGTCAAGAGCAAATACGGTTTGGACAAGTTCAAGAATCAAAGCTTGAAAATTTCTTAAAAAAAAAATCAAGTGGAAGAAGTCACAAAAATTCACCTAGCAAATAGGATGTGGATCTGCATTGTTATGTGAGAAGAATTAAAGCACGAATGATGGAATAGTTGACAAAGGTAATATTAATCATAATATTAGCAAAAATATACAATCATTATTTCATATAACGCAACAAAGCTTCATAAAGGAGAGTGACGCTAAGCCCTACAACCACTTCGCTTCATAAACAACTGAATACAAGAATTCAACCAAACTTAAAACCAGATGTTTAGAAACATTCAACATATCATAATCATCATTCTAGTAGTGGACTCATCACAATAACCTACATTAAAAACCAACTTAAGACATCCTCTCTAATTGATGTAATAAAACAGAGAAGATAAACACTTTCAATTCTAGTTCTAAGTGCTACAAAGTCAATGACCATAAATGAAATTAACTCTGTTGATCTCATTCCCATCATTTTACTCTGATTGGTAGTTAAAGTTTAGAGAGAGGGAAAGGATTTTGTAAGAAAGTTCAAACTTTCTTATGACTCTCAGGGTAAAACAAGTAGAAAACAATAATAATAATAAATGAAAGGGAAACTAATTCATCGCAAGAAGGATTTTGTTTCTCCCCAAAATAAGTGAAAAAGGAGATGGTGAGCTCATAATGATTCCGACATCATACTTGCCGTCATAAGAAAATAAAAAATTATTCCCTATTAATCATAGCCTAATCATAGTTCTTTTTGTGAGGATATATATGCCAAATTAATTACAAGATTTATTTTCCTTTCATTTCTTTCCACTCTCAATCAAGAACGAGTGCATAATTTTCTTTATCAAAATCTCAAATAAAAGTCTAGAATTTGTCTCCTCGGTACTACTTTTCTCTCCGCTTAGGCCAACTCCCATTGAGTGCTCGTACGAGATCCTTCTGAAACAAAAAAAAAAAAACGATAATCTTGCATGCATATCTCTCGATGCATCTCTGTCAGCAGCAAATACAGCTAAAGATTATGAAAATACGAGTTATTCCGGCCGTTAGTTTACCAAGACGTGGATCTCAAAAAGTAAAAAACAAATCAAACTCCGAACAACTAGCGTTACCTGTTGAGAACCCCCGCTGCCTTTGCCCACACAAAGAGAATTGTCACCAGCAGCAACAAAACCCTTGATACAAGTGACAAAAGAGTATATCCAGATAATTCAAATATCACCCAAGCCGCAAAGGTTCCAAACAGTATTCCAGTCGTGATATGCCTTCTTCTCCAAAGAATCACATCTGCAACTGTTAAAACAATACGATTAAGATCGCACTAATTAAGCATCTGCCCAAATTATTAAATCAGGAATCAGTCCACGCCCATCCGCATCTAAGAATCTGGCGAGATTATGACAATCCAAATAAGAAGAAACTGACTTACGCAGTCCGCCGCCGAGCAGCTCGTGGACACTTTTCCGCCTCCGAGATCCCATGCAACAAAGCAACAAAAAGGCCGCCGATGGTTGTGAGATGCAGAATAGTGAAGAAGGTATGAGCTCTGACAATGATGAGAATGTCGACAGGGGAGGTGGGGTTGGGATATATGGGTTTCCAGCCTAAAAGCAGAGGAACCACCATAGTCGTTCGTCATCTTTGTTCCTTCTACTGGTATATGGAAAACAAATGCACGCAGGCCACTTTCCAGTGCTGTTAGGTGGAAAAGAAGAGGGGTCGGATGTGAAAATGTGAGTCATCAATAGGGAGCTGCAGATACATAAGAGCCCTTCGATTTGGGTATCTATTTGCGCTTCTTTGAGATTGGTGAAAGTGAGCTTCTTCAAAGCGCATTCAAAGGCTTTGAAATGGGTGGATTATGTTTCGTGCGCCTGGCTTTGGGTTATAAGTGTTTTTTAACGCTGCTCGGAGGACAAATTTGTTATAAAAAGTTTTGTTTTTTTTAATAAGGGCATTTACATTCAGACCACCCAAATCTTATAAAAAATTACTACTAGAAGTAACGTGTGTAGTCAATGAAATCACGCAAAGACATCTCGTGCGACAGAAAAAAAAAACGGCGCAGTAACACGGAGAATATTCCCCTCTGTGTTATTCATGTGTTATTGATGTGTTATTGTGTTATTATAGCACCAATAATATTCTCAGGATACAATAACACATGAATAACACAGGGAATATTCCTAACAGAGAAAAAAACTGCGCAATAACACTGGGGAATATTCTCCCTCATGTATTCATGTGTTATTGTGTGTTATTCATGTGTTATTGATGTGTTATTGTGTTATTATAACACTAAGAATATTCTCAGAACACGATAATACATGAATAACGTACAATAACAAATGAATAACACAGAGGGAATATTCTCCGTGTTACTGCGCCGTTTTTTTTTCTCGGTCGCGCAGGGTATCGTGGTGTAATTTCGTTGGCTACGCACGTTACTCTATGTGTGTAGTACTGATGTAATATTTTTTCTAAATGTTATGCATTTACATCATATTTATATCCCTCAAATCTTTGATATCACATCAAAAAAATACAATAATCTTTACTATATAAAAATAGGCATACAGGACACACCTTTTCATCCATAGGGGATATAAAAAATGAAGTTTATGTGTTTTATGTATAAATACATAAGAATTGAGTGATATGTATGAGAATTCTCATTTTAATAAAGTATAATATGCTTAAAACATTATTATATGTATAATTTATGGGTAGTGGGATGATCATTACTTCCCTAATTTTGTAACTATTTGTGTTAAAAATTTAAGGACCCTTTTAGATTTTTTTTTTTTTTGTCATGGAGAATTCACGGAGGTAGAATAATAGATTATCGTCTCAGCATAGCACAAAATACAACTCTTGCTCGGGTATTAGAAGTAACATGTATAAATGCCAAAATTTTTACCGCTAATAACTTGAAAAGTAAAAACATCGTAGGACCTAGCCAAATAGAAATAATCAAATATAGCTTAATAAGTATAAATACACGTTCTTGTCACCGACGAGAATATCGTCAAAACCATGTTAGAAATAATCCACTATATATTATTGTCTAGACTTTCTTCAACGTTTCTACGTTCTTCTTAGGTCATATCCTTTGTCACTGGCGAAAATCATCGTCAAAACCATGTTAGAAATAATTCACTATAGATCATTGTCTTGACTTTCTTTAAGGTATCTATGTCCTTCTTATGTCACCTTACGGTCATGCTTTCCTTTTATTTAGGATGAATTCCATCAAGATCGTCCTCAATAGCCTCCATGAATATTTTACATTGCTTCATTTATGTTCTTCAAGTCATGTGACGATCGCCTCTAAGTGGAGGACCATCTTGCTTGTTTCATCCAATGCCATTGGTTGTGATACATTCACATCAAACAGAAAGAACCATTCAAGCCATCCTCAATAACCTCCTTGGCATTCTTGCGCCTCATCATTCATCAATATTAGTCATTCACTTATTTTCATCGAGATAAAATTATTCCAATAATAAATTCTTTTTGCATCATTAGTATTAAATATACTGACAATAAATGTTTATGCTTGCTCTGTATTGACACATTCTTTGAGTTCAAGGAAGGGTTGCACTTTTTTATTCAAATCTATTGTTATCTTGTCATTCTTGTCCCGCCCATACACATCATTTCTATAGTTTGAGGTGCTATGATCGATTTATAGAGAGGGTTGAGTGTGGGTTAGGGCACCGTCCTCCACCTCTCCCGCGGCTCTCCTACTGATCTCCCTCTTCTCCCAATCTTCATCTCTCCCAATTTCGATCAAAACCAACTCCTTTGTGATTGAAATCGTGCGATAAATTTGCAATTGGAACTACCTGGGAAGTCAACCGTAGGTTCGCAGCATACAGAGACCCGAAACTCTCATATTCCCTTTCCTTTTGTTTGCTCCTACTTGAAACCATCAAAGAAGGTAACACTCGTTTGCCCTCACCTTCCTCCGTCCCGTGCACTTAAGATTCTCTAAATCCCACGAATCCATCTTCCACGAGATTCGCTGAATTCTGAGTTAACACAAGCATATGAGGAACGAGATGTAAGATTTTATAAGCTTGAATATATATATATATATATTTTGTTAACTTACAATTCTTTCTTTTACAATACTATAATATTAATTTAATAAGAAACACTAATTTAACAATAATATAATTAACAAGGGTCTATTTGATTTTGATTTCATAAAATTTACTAAATAAATAAGTTTAATTGTCTTATTTTCTAAATGATGTAGGATTGCTAGTCAAATCGTTGAACCTGTAGAAGTATCGCGATTGCAATCTCGAAGAAAATAATTGTTGTTTATTGGATGATAAACTTACACTTCCTAGTTGAAGGCATTATTTACTGTTGGTTGTAGTAGAATCACATTTATTGTTTATGTTTGTCAATCCTGCTATTGTCACTTCAATTATGATATTATACTTGTTAGAGACATTGCTTTATTTTTTACTAGTTGTCTTAATTTATTGCTGCATATTTAAATAATTATGTACTTATAGTGTTTTTTTCTTGCATTTTATTAACTTGTATATGGATTCACGTTATATCATAAGACTGTGTAAAATTACATACTTCTTGCATATTATACCCGTGAAAACAAATTAGTATGTTTATGTGCGATGATATGTAGATCGGTAGAACCCTTCTATATATTAAGTAGCTGATTGATGGACTCACATA